>VZTH01009183.1:0-23442 GCA_013397815.1 Aleadryas rufinucha
CGTGCGCGGGGCGCGCCGCCCGGAGCCGCTATGGGGAGCGCGCATGCGCGAAGCGCGCTGCTGGGTTACCCCTCCAGAGATCGCGCATGCGCGGGACGCGCTTCCCGGCGCCGGCGGCGGCACTTCCGGGTGGGCAGGTAGGGATGGGATGGGATGGGATGGGATGGGAAGGAACGGGAAGGGAGGAGGAAGAGGAAGCCGTTCACCCCACCCTTCCAACCAGAAGCAGGAGCCTGAAGCGGTCACTCCAGTGGAAGAAGGTCAGGTTTAAAAGAAGAGGGAAAAAAAAAAAAAANNNGGAGGTGATAGGAGATGGGAAGGGGAGCGGGACCGGACGGGGGGTGATGAGGTGGGATATGGAGCGGGACGTGCTGAGGCGAGACGGGACGGAATAAAGCGGGACAGGACGGAATGTTGTGGAGAGGGATGGGACGGGATGGAGCGGGACGTGCTGAGGCGAGACGGGACGGAACAAAGCGGGACAGGACGGGGTGGTGTGGAGAGGGACGGGACGGAACAAAGCGGGACAGGACGGGATGGTGTGGAGAGGGACGGGACGGGACGGAGCGGGACGCGGCTGAGGCGCTGGCCGGCCCCGCGGGTGGCTCCGGGCGAGCCGCAGAGGATGCAGAGGGAGGGAGCCGCAGCCGGGGCCGGGGGCCGTGCCCGGGCCCGTGGGGCCGTGCCGGGGATGGGGATCCCCCCACGCCCACGGGACGGGCTGCTCGCCCTGGGGCCCGCCCGGCTTTCCTGGGCTGCGGCTGTGCCCGCCGCAGGCACCTCCTCGTGTCCAGCGGAGCCAGCCCGGCTCCCGCAGCTTCTCCTCATTCCCTGCACCCCTGACCTCCAGGCATTTCAGCAGCCCACGGGAAACCCCAGTAGGATCAGAGCCCCAAGTGGTGGCAGACCCTGGGCCTTTAAAGATATTTAAGCTTGGACTGGACCAAGCCATGCAGAGCCTGTCCCAATATCAGTCAGTTTTGAGTAGAGAGCTAGACCAAGGCTTGCAGGGATCCGTTCCAGCCTAAGTGATTCCATGATCTTGGCAAAACAAAAGTATGTCCGTGTGCTTGATACGTGGATCAGGATTGTATCTGCTTGATGCAATCTGTGCAGGGTGTCACATTAAACTCCTTATTTATCTCCATGGTTCCTGACTCGGGGTCTTACTTCTGATTTACAGAATCACAGAACATTCTGAGTTGGAAGGGACCCATGGGGATCGTTGAGTCCAACTCTTAAGTGAATGGCCCATTCTGGGATTGACCCCCCAACCTGGGTGTTTTTAGCACCAGGCTCTGACCAGCTGAGCTCATCTCAGGGTTCTGTGTCAGGATTAAAGTTATTGTTTAAACACTCTGCAGGATTTGAGTGAAGTTAGCAACGTGGGCAGTGGAATAGGCAGACCCCTAAACTTGGGAAAAACTGCTTTTGAGTGATTTCAGAAGCAGCAGCAGCAGGGTCAGCCTGTCAGGACACAAACCAGTGCTTCCTGCATTCCTTCTGAGATGGAGACATCCCCCTCACGGGGACGTTTTCCCTCGGAGCAGCGGGATAACCCCTCGTTCCCGTGTCCCCAGGGCTGGCGGCCCGAGCCGGGAGCATGAGCGAGTTCCGCATCCACCACGACGTGAACGAGCTGCTGAGCCTGCTGCGGGTGCACGGCGGGGAGGGCGCCGAGGTCTACATCGAGCTGCTGCAGAAGAACCGCACGCCCTACGTCACCACCAACGTCTCTGCGCACAGCGCCAAGGTCGCTCCCTGCTTCTCCTGGGAGCAGCTCTCATCCTGCTGGCATCCATCAGTTAAAGAAAAGGGAAAAAGAGGGGGTGGTCGGATCCGGAATCGCGGTGCTGGGTGTGGAGTGGGAAGTCTGGGAGGGAAAAGGTGAAATCCTTGGGTGCTGGTGGGAGAAGAGGACTGTTAGGAGCGGGGTGGGGGCAAGTTCAAAGCAGGAGGTTATTTTGTGGGATATTGGGAAGGAATTGTTCCCTGGCAGGGTGGGCAGGCCCTGGCACAGGGTGCCCAGAGAAACTGTGGCTGCCCCTGGATCCCTGGCAGTGTCCAAGGCCAGGCTGGACATTGGGGCTTGGAGCAGCCTGGGACAGTGGAAGGTGTCCCTGCCCATGGCAAGGGGTGGAACAAGATTACCTTGAAGGTCCCTTCCCACCCAAACCATTCTGTGATTCCATGATGAAATGAAAATGGTATAAAATGCAATTACATGGGTAGCACCTGCCTTTTTTCTTCTGAATATCACCCAAGTATTAGGAATTAAAGCCTGGCACTCACGACCAGACATGTTTTTATGGCCATAATACTGCTTTTTATTTTCATTTTTAAAAGCAATTCACCAGTCAAGCTCTAAGTGCTAGGAAGTTTCTAACTCTGTTGGAAACCTCGCGTCTTTGTAGCCTGAGCTGTGTGTTTGCTCTAATTCCACTTAATTTTAATTGTAACTCCATGTAATATTAATGTGGTGTTTTACAGGTGAAAATAGCAGAGTTTTCTCGAACTCCTGAAGATTTTTTAAAGAAGTACGATGAGCTGAAGTCTAAAAACACCAGACATCTGGATTCCTTAGTTTATCTGCTGTCCAAACTCACCGAGGACAAAGAGGTTGGTTCCTCGTTTAGAACTGGATGTTGAAGAGTAGCAACAATGCAATGATTTCAAGCACAGCTGATGGTAGAGTTCAGTGAAATCTGTAGAATAATCAGCAAATAACCAGTTCTAGCTTTTACTGAGTTGTTAAAGCCCTACTGAGAGTTATACTCCTCTTGATGTAATTCACTAAGACTCGGAAAACTGGGACAGAGAGATCTGTGGTTAGATTCAGCACAACCAGGGCATGGTCATGTGTTTTTTGCTTTAGATTGTGCTGCCCAGCATTCACAAAATCTTTTCTTTCTTTGTCTGTGTACAGACACTCCACTACCTGCAACAAAATGCTAAAGAAAGGGCAGAACTCGCAGCAAACACAGCCACCAGCAGCAGCACGAATTTTTCCATCCCCTCATCCACTTCCAAGATGTCTCTGCAGGAGCTGGAGGAGCTGCGCAAGCAGCTGGGCAGTGTCACAGCCAACTCCAGTGCACAGCAGGTACAAAGCCCTTCCCGAGCTCTGGGCATAAGCTCTTCCCTTTGGTTGGCCAGATTACATTGAATCTTGGTGCTGTTCTTAGTAAAAGTGCCCTTTTTCTATTCCAGTCAGTTGAGGTTAAATTCTTTGAGGTTATTCTAAGCTTAAATTCACAGTTAAGTTCTTCCCTGTGAGGAGTCTGGCACAGGGTGCACGGAGCAGCTGAGGCTGCCCCTGGATCCCTGAAAGTGTCCAAGGCCAGGCTGGATGGGGCTTGGAGCAGCCTGGGATGGTGGAAGGTGTCCCTGCCCCTGGCAGGGGATGGAATGAGATGAGCTCAAAGATCCCTTCCAAACCAAACCATTCTGGGATTCTAAGGCTGGGACAAGTTTAGGCCTTGACAGCTCTAACTGGTGGGGACTAATGGAATTTCCTCTTTCCCTTTCAGCTTTAAGCTGTGCTGACATTTCCTTGTCTGCCTGTGGCAGTGCTTGCCCAGGAGCTCAGCAGCCTTGTGCTGTGTCCCCATCCCTCCTGGGAGCTCTGCTCCTGGATAATGGGCTGCAATCCCTCACCTCGTCCTTCCCCAGGTGGACACAGCCATTCCTCCTACTCAGCTATTTCAGCTCCTGAAATACATCCTGCAAAGCAATCCCAAAGACAGAAAGGAAGAGGAAAACCAGAGAAAACTGGAGACAGGCTTGGAAAACAGTTAAGCATTTCATTAGCAGCAGTAGGTTGCAAGGTCAGAGTGCAAAAGGGCAGTTTATTACTTAAACCCCAAATTCTTTTTCCTGTAATTATTTGTATAAAAAACTGTACTGTGGTGGCTTGGCCTGGCAAACAGGACAGGGAGGGAAAAAATGTGGTGAAAAACTCATGGTGAAGATAAGGACATTTTGGCTGCAGAAGGCAGAGGGGCAGCAGTGTATGGAGAGTTCTTTGGACAGAGAGGAAAGAGGAAAAGTTGCTGGGGTCCATAGTGCCTTCTGATGTCTGGTCAGCAAAATCTAACAGGGGACAAGCCTCAGATCACTTCAGGCCCTCCTCGATGGCAAGAGGGATGGACCTTCCATGTCCTGTGCTTTGGGACACCTCACGGCTCTCTGGGCTTGAAGGGCCCTATGTGAAGGTGACGATGGAGAACTCAAATCCTGAACAAAGGGTCCAACCCCCTCTCCCTGTCAGCAGTGGTGAGACCAGCCTTGTCCCACATATACTGAAATACTGCACAGACACTGGGCCTGACTCATCCAGATCCTTCACAGATGATCTGAGTCAAGTGGGTGATTTAGATCATGAAGGGAAGGTGAATTTCCAGCGAGATGACTGATCTTACCAGGATTTATGTGTGAACTTGCTGAAAGAGGAAAGACCTGGAAGTGCCACTCTCTGGGATGTGCAATTCACAGCCAGAGGGATTGAAATGGTGTCACAAGTCAAGATTTGTGCTTCCCTGCTGCTCCATTTGTACTTTCTGCAGACTTAAAGAGCTGAAACTGTGTTAAAAGGCTTTGATGGGCTGCAGCTCGGGGCTGTTGAGTCAGTAAGGGCTGGGACAGGAGGGCATTCCTGGGAAGTGTTAGCTCTGCTCAGCCTCTGACACAGATCTTCCATCTGTGAGGATCACAGGTGGAGTTGGAGGTGTTCATGGGCCTCAGGGACCAGCCCTTGCTCTCCCTTGATGGATGTCAGCACTGCCATTACTCAGGATGTCAGATGCAGGTTCATCAGCATGACAGTGGCAAGCTGCCACCCTGTGCCAGGGCTGTTCAGGTGCCACCTGAGGGCCGTGTTTTCAGCCCTGGGAGTTTTCTCCAGGCTGGTGCTGACGCCTGTAATGACAGTGACCTAAATTTCGAGTTGCAGAGAGAAGGTGATTCATGCCCCTGAGACACGAGCTTTGTCACCCGTGCCACAAGTGCTGTGCTATCTGCCCTGGGATCGCTTGGCACTGTCAGAGAGCATTCCGTGACTGGAGTTACTGCTTGGACCAGCTTTGGTCCAGGATTCATCGAGGTGGGGAAAGTTATGTGTTCCCTTTCAAGCAGATGTGTCCTTTATAGCCAAAATGTTGACTTTTTTGACCTCTACCAGTTAACAAAGTCACGCTGATGAGCTGGTTGAGCTGCAACAGAAGTGCCCTGCCTCTTGTCATAGAATAAAATCAGAGAGTCATCAAGTCCAACCTTGGGTTGAATATCACCATGCCCACTAAACCATGCCCCCAGCTGCCATTTCTACTCGTGTTTTGATCAATTCCAGAGGTGGTGACACCACCATTTCAGTGGGGGGCTCGTTCCAATGCTTAACCACTCTCTCAGTGAAGAAACTTTTCCTCCCTGCCATTTGGGAAGACCTGCTGGTGGGTGCCCTTCTCCTGGCTGCCCTTCTCCCAGGCAGAACATGTTCATACAGCCAGCTGAGGTTTGCAGTTTCCTGTGGGGTTTAGCTGTCCTTTGAATTGCTGGCAGCTTGCTTGATGCTTCCTATTTCTCCATCTGAAAGTCCCAGTTCTGTTAGGGGAGCAGAGGAAATCGAGGTCCTTTTAGCAGATCACCCACACATGATGTAAATAAGAAAGTAAAATGAGCCTGTGCATATCCCTTTGCACACACACACATCTGTGGAGTTTCAGAAATGGCCTTCATCAGCCCTGTGTTTGTGCACTTGGGGCTCCAAANAAGTGCCCTGCCTCTTGTCATAGAATAAAATCAGAGAGTCATCAAGTCCAACCTTGGGTTGAATATCACCATGCCCACTAAACCATGCCCCCAGCTGCCATTTCTACTCGTGTTTTGATCAATTCCAGAGGTGGTGACACCACCATTTCAGTGGGGGGCTCGTTCCAATGCTTAACCACTCTCTCAGTGAAGAAACTTTTCCTCCCTGCCATTTGGGAAGACCTGCTGGTGGGTGCCCTTCTCCTGGCTGCCCTTCTCCCAGGCAGAACATGTTCATACAGCCAGCTGAGGTTTGCAGTTTCCTGTGGGGTTTAGCTGTCCTTTGAATTGCTGGCAGCTTGCTTGATGCTTCCTATTTCTCCATCTGAAAGTCCCGGTTCTGTTAGGGGAGCAGAGGAAATCGAGGTCCTTTTAGCAGATCACCCACACATGATGTAAATAAGAAAGTAAAATGAGCCTGTGCATATCCCTTTGCACACACACACATCTGTGGAGTTTCAGAAATGGCCTTCATCAGCCCTGTGTTTGTGCACTTGGGGCTCCAAATGTTCCTGTAGGTTGTGCCATCTCACAAGCCTCCCCAGCTGACGATTGATCTTGCACTCCATTTATTTTAGCGTCAGAGCTGGGGGTGGAAAGTCTTTCAGTCTTCAAGAGCTCACTTCCTTCGCCAACTCCCACTCAGAGCAAAAACTCCATCATTTTCCAGCTCTCTGTGGGTGGATTTGTCTGGGTTGCATTTGGCACTGAGTTCAGAGGTGTTCAGTGCCCCTGGAATAGGATGTTTGTGCTTCTGGAAGGAGTTTGCTGCTTTCATGTGGTGCTCTGTCCAAACAGCTACCACTGCCTGATAGTTGTGCATGTCCCCATTCTGCTCCCCTGGGTGTGCCCCAGCCCCCAGGCCAGTGTGGAGGAATGCAGAAAGGCATTATTTGAGGTACCCCCACGTAAAAAGGCCAAATGTATAAAAAAAAGATGCATTTTTTGCAGCAGTGAGGCGAACAGACTAGGTGGTACTGGGAGATTAAACCTCACACCATGCTACTGAAATACCAGCTCTTCTACTTTCTGTTCTCAAGTCCTTTGATGGGTTTGCAGTCAATTTCTCCTTGAAATTAAACATTTCTTGGACTTCTGAAAGTCTCCTGGTTTTTTCCTTTCTTTCCCTCTCTCTCTTTTTCCAACAGCCTCTTGAGCTTACACGAAAAATCCTCCGGGATAAGCAGAACAAGAAGAATTCTGGTCAGCCCATTCCAGTATTCCCATCCTGGGTGTATGAGAGACCTGCACTTATTGGGGATTTCTTAATTGGCACCAGTCTAAGCACTGACACAACAGTACCAATAGGTATGTGAAACAGGGGAAATTGCATTAATTTGTAGTGTTTTGTTCTCAGTCAGAAGTGCTGTTCAGGTGTTCACACTCAGCAAAACTTGGCACTTTTTTTCCTTGTGACTGTGTTTGAGCTGTTTTGTGGGTGTTTGACTATCTTGGTGGCGAGGAGGTTGGGGAAGCTGTTGGTGTTGGAAATAGCTGGGCCCTTTCAGGTGGAAGGATCAATGGATCCTTCCACCAGCACCTGTGGCCAAGAGAACATCAGCCACAGCAGGAGCTGTGGCTGATGTTCTCTTGGCCACGGGTGCTGGATGTCTGCTGCTGTCTGCTGGAAAAATGAGCAAAGGATTCTGTTCTCCAGGACAGCGAGGTACAGGACTGAAACAGGTGGGTGATGGCACCTTGTGGCCTTTTTTTGTCTCCTCTTTGGAAACAGGCACTTTGCCGTTGGCCTCCCAGGAGTCCGTGATTGTGGAGGACTTGCTGTACGTTCTCATCGGTGTGGATGGAAGGTACATCACGGCACAGGCCCTCGTGGGCAGGCAGAGCCGAGCCTTTTCGCTCGATCCAAACCTGGACTTGTCCATCAAGGAGCTGGTGACCCGGATTCTTCCTGTGGCAGCAAGTTACTCTGCTGTCACCAGGTACCGAGCTGGCTTTGGTCGGGGAGGAGGCTCTCCTGTGAGAAGAGAGACTCTGCCGTTGTGCAGGTGTTAACTTCCATGCTTAATTTAAACTGTAGGGGTATAAAATGAGTGACAATTTATTTGGGTCAGTTTTAGCTACATTTCCTTTGCTGGGTTTTTCCTCTGTGCTGCCAGTTCACTTTTTCATCCACACACCTTTGTTTTTCCCAGCCTTGGCCCTGGTAACTTCAGGTAAAATGCGGTTAGGATATATCTGCCTGTTCTGCCTTCTCTTCCCGCTCTGCTGTGAATTTCTCCATGTTTCCTGCTTTTTTCTCCCCTCTGGGCATCCAGGACTGAGAGAACCTTTGTGTGCTGGCTCTCACTCTCTGCGCAGTGGTTTTGCAAATGGTTCTAGTTCCCTTGCAGTTGGAGAGGAAACATCTTCCCACAGCTTTCCCTAGGAAAGGAAGTGTGGGATGGGAAATAGGGAGAGGGACCGGTGTGCTTTCCAGGGACCTACTGGTGTGCCTGCACAGTGTCCTGAAGGCAGAAATTCCTGAAAATTATACAAGTTGCCTTTTCTGAAAGAGTTTCCATTTTTCCTTTTACAGGTTTATAGAGGAGAAGTCTTCCTTTGAGTATGGACAGGTAAATCATGCTCTGGCTGCTGCCATGCGGACTCTAATCAAGGAATACATGATATTAATTACCCAGCTGGAGCATCTTCAGAGGCAGGGGCTTCTGTCCCTGCAGAAACTGTGGTTTTACATCCAGCCCACAATGAGGACCCTGGAGATTCTGGCTTCCCTGGGTAAATTTCCAAAACAGTAATTTCATTCTGACAACTTGTGAGAGCTGTGCAGGGTAGCCATGCAGGCAGGGCATGTCTCATTTTGATTTCCTGCTTTATTAAAGAAGAAAGTCCAGGAGAATTGTACTTGTGAGGGCACTGCACTCCTGTAGAAGAGCACGCAGGCTGTAGGGCTGGATGTGCCTCTGGAGCTGTCAGGAGGCACCTCTGTGCCCTTTGCCTTCACAGCCCTTGCCCTTCCCATCAGTTGTATCCACCACTGCTGCCTCTCTTCAGCTCCTTCCCAAACTCCTCTCCAGCTCTGTGTGGATGTATAACCAGAAGGAATCCCTAGGTCCAGCCCCTTGCTTACAGCTACAGCAGGTAGCCCAGGGGGCCACGTCCAGTCTGGGGACCATTTAGGGGTTTGTTTCGGGGCTTTTCAGGATGTAAGTGTCTTACATTGGTATTTTTGAATTCCAGCTACTTCTGTGGATAAGGGTGAGTGCATGGGAGGATCAACCCTGAGCTTGCTCCATGACAAGACTTTCAATTACACAGGGGACAGCCAGGCCCAGGAGCTGTGCCTGTATTTAACCAAGGCAGCCAGCGTGCCTTACTTTGAAATCCTGGAAAAGTGGATATACAGAGGCATCATTAATGATCCATACAGGTAAAGGACAGTTAAGCAATGAAAATGAATTGCAAAACTTTACAAGTACTGATCTGCTCTGTCGAGTCTGCATTCCCTGGGGGCCTGGAACAGCCCTCCCAGAAGTGTTTTGGCTTTTGTAGAGTCATTTGAAGCAATCTGCTGTATTTGATTGTTTATGCAGCATTTCTGTTTCCCACATTTTCAGTATCCTAAGGTGGGGACAAAGCTGAAGATAAAATATCTGAAATTAATGCCTTTGTGCTGGTGAGAAGGTGGACAAAGGCCAGTTTCCTCACCCCTGCACTGACAAACAGATAATGTTCAGCCTTGGTTTATGAATCCTGCAAAACTCTGTTCCTCATTGCAGATCATCAGAGGCACTGCATAGTGCTTTTCCTCTTGCTTCACATACAGACTAATTTCAGTTCTTGCTTGAATGTGTCCTCATGAGACCTTGTTTCTGATAGATCACATCACCAGTCTGCAGGTCAAAAAAAGTAATGCTCATTGTACCACTGCCTGCCCCTAAACATCTGCTTTAACTGTTCAGTGAGTTCATGGTGGAGGAGCATGAGCTGCAGAAGGAGAAGATTCAGGAGGACTATAATGACAAGTACTGGGATCAGAGATACACTGTTGTTCAGCAACAGATTCCCTCCTTCCTGCAGAAAATGGCTGACAAAATCCTAAGCACAGGTAGGTGCTTCTGCTGTGAGAGGAGCTTTGAGACGAGCATTGCCATCCCCTGTGTAAAGAGAAGGGAAATGTCACCGTGCCTTGCTACTTTAGGGAGTTGTCTAGCTGAATTGGGAGCAGCAGAAGAGTCAGATGTAAAAAAACCCCAAATCCCATAAATCAAATAACACATGGGAAGGAGCAGCAAGGGGAGCTGTCTGTCTCACTGCTGTTCTGTGGGTAGGTTTTCTAGCTGGATGGAGCTGGGCAGCTGAGGCTTGACCATCTGAGTGTTAATTTGGGGGGTTAAATGAATCAACCTCTTACCTTGTACAAAACCCTCCAAAAGCGACTTGTGGAGCAGAGCAGCAGATCTGCAGTGCTTCAGGCCACCTGCAGAGATATGTTTTGTCACCACTGGGAAACAAAACCATTTCTAAATCTCCTTAAATGTGATATCAGGTGCCTAATTTAAAATTCTGTATCATGTTTTGAATGGTGCCTCAATCCTTTCCAGCTTTCAGCACAACGTAGTGTAAACATTTCTCAGCATATCTTCCTCCTGAAGAGAGTGCTGTGGAAGTTTCCCTGTTGGCTGTACAGCAGGTGTGAATATGGATCATTCTTTTTATTTTCAGGGAAATACTTAAATGTTGTGCGGGAATGTGGGCGAGATGTCACTTGCCCTGTGGCCAAAGAGGTCATCTACACTTTAAAAGAGAGAGCCTATGTGGAACAAATAGAAAAAGCATATAACTACGCCAGCAAAGTTCTTCTGGACTTCCTGATGGAGGAGAAAGAGCTGGTGGCTCACCTAAGGTTTGATTTCTTTCACTAAATGCATGATAAATAGATTGGTTCTGCTAAAGAGCATAAATTTTTGAAGTTAGCTCTGTTCTCTTGGGATATTACCAAGGTGTTCTCTCTATTTCCATTTAGAAAGGTTGACCTAAAAAATAAGATTTGGGTTTTTTACCCTGAAAAGGGGGGGAAAAAAAAGTCTAAAATGATAGAAATGTTGAGTGGGGAAGATGTCTGGGGTTCTCTGGTCCAACTTCCTTGGAAGGCTGTTGCCAAAACTAGGTCAGGGCTTTGTCTAGCCCAGTCAGATCAGGAGTCTGCAGCCATACTGTGTTAGGGCTGTGCTGCTCCTCTCTTTGCTCCAAAGCCTGCAGTTACCACATGTGATCTCTGGCCAGGCACTTGGTGAATCCTCAGGCTCACCTCGGAGCTCCTTTGAAGCTCTGTTCCCACTGCAGGTAACTCCCTGATGCCAGGTGAAAATCAAAGTTTGTGTGTCCTGTTACAGCAGAAGTCTGCTGGACTTACAAAAATCAGCCCAGATGTTTGTTCTTGGAGAGGAGTCCAGGATTCTGCTCGGAACTGGCAGCTGCCCCTGGGCTGGAGGTGGTCTGGGAGTTGTTCAGGACAGCAGCAGGAGCATGCACCCTGCGCACCTAGGGGTTTTTTTGCATTTTTCTAGGCAAAAAAAAGAACAGCGGCAGCCCCGATCTGACTGCACAGAAGCATCCTGACTGAGGGGGTAGGGAGGAGGAGACATCCATAAAAGACTAGTCCAAATTGGTTATTTGTGGCTGTGCGCTCTCCAGGAGGAGAAACGTTTTGTGATCAAACCCCACAGGCTTGTTGAATTGATTGCATTTGTTCCTTCAGGTCTGGTATGGATTACCCTGGGCTTTAAGGAAAGTAATCAATTGTCCCTTTGTTTTCTTGGGCAGATCTATAAAACACTATTTCCTGATGGATCAAGGGGACTTTTTTGTTCACTTTATGGATCTGACGGAGGAGGAACTTAAGAAGCCTGTAGATGACATCATAACGACGAGGCTAGAGGCTCTGCTGGAATTAGCCCTGAGAATGAGCACAGCCAACACTGATCCTTTCAAGGATGATTTAAAGGTGAGAATGAGTGGAAGCAGAAGATATTTGACTTTGAGCAGAAGGCCTGCCATGGTTGGGGAGATCTGTGTGCCTGAGAGAACGTGCTGCTTCCTAGGTTGGTCTGATGACTGGAGAGTGACTGACCATGGGCACCTTGCCTGTTGCTCCACAGTAGTTGTGAGTATCCTGTGGCTTCATTTTATTCCTGCTCTTCCTTTACAGATCGACTTGATGCCCCATGACCTCATCACGCAGCTCCTGAGAGTATTGGCCATAGAAACAAAGCAGGAGAAGGCCATCATCAGTGCAGACCCCACAGAGCTCACCCTCAGCGGCCTGGAGGCCTTTTCCTTCGACTACATTGTGAAGTGGCCTCTGTCCCTCATCATCAACAGGTGAGGCATCAATCCACTGAAGGAAAAACAGGTAGGTACTCTCACCAGAGGTTTTAAAAGCAGGCAGGTACTCTCACAAGAGGTTTTCCATGCAAAAATCAAACATTCCTCAAACCTGGAGAGCAAGAGAAAATGCACTTGCTGGTATCCCTGGTTGCAGACTCAAAGGATACAGGCTGTTGCTACTGTAACAGGCTATTTTGCGTTTTACTGAGTTGTGAGGGACTGAATGGTTCATTTTCTTCTGCAGGGATTTGCCTCTTGTTTCCCTGGAGAAACACTGCTCTGAGCCACAAGCACATGGGATAAGCAGCATTGCACGAACAGAGTGGCAGATTTCAAATTGCTAAATGCCAGCAGTTAATTCCTCCCTTAATTCCCCCTCTAAAAATTCCATTGAAGCGGTGAGACTTTCCTAACGACGCGATGCTTTGGGAATTTTGTCTCTTCCTTCCCAACAGAGCGTGTTAGCTCTGGTGGTAGCTATGGAAGTGAAAATAGGATTTGGTAAGGTTTCCTGAACTGTATCGACTGGAGCTCTGCAGACACCTACGCCAAAGTGTCTGAGCACAGACCTGAATCCAGTCCCAGAGCTATAAATAAGCAGCCCCATCTGCTTGTGACAGTGCATTGCTGGTGGGGTAATGCTGCCTGTAGCTTGGTTACAGCTTTTTCTCCCCTTTTTTAGAAAATCTTGGTAAATTCTTGGGTGAGTTCTAAAACCCCGGTGAATTCTTGGGTGGCCATCGCAGCCTTAGCGCGGTGGGTACAAGACCACAGGCTTTGAACCCTCCCTCCCAGCCCCTGTGTGAGTGACCCCTGCACGGAGCTCGAGAGAATTAAGGAGGCTGGTGATGTACCCACTGGCAGGAAATACGGAGGAGGGTCTCCTTGGAGAGGAATTCTTTGGGATGGTTGCAAATGTGACTCTCTTGCTTCGGTTCAGCACAGATCTGTGCGCGTCTGAAGGCGTGGGGAACATATTGTGTAAAGTCTCTTTACCTCTGAGCAGCCTCAGCCTTCTCAGCTTAGTCTGTCAATCAGAACAGGCCTTCATCTGGATGGGCTTCTCCTTTCTTTCCAGGAAAGCACTGACAAGGTACCAGATGCTGTTCAGACACATGTTCTACTGCAAGCATGTGGAAAGGCAGCTGTGCAACGTTTGGATCAGCAATAAGACAGCCAAGCAGTTCTCCCTGCATTCAGCTAAGTGGTACAGCCTTTTTTTTTTCATTTTTGGATCTCCTTCTTGCTAATCAGATAGCTCATGACACGGCTCAGACAATACTGAGGTGAAAAATATCCTTATAAATGTCTTACAGGCTCAGAGAGGTCAATTTTTAACATTTTAGGTTTCACTCTGTAGTTGCACTAGTAAAGTTGCTTTAATATTTAATATTGAAATTTTAGTTTTATATAAGCAAATACTTAAAGTCTATGACAGGTTCAAAAGTCTGACTCTACTAATGGAGGGAAAGCCATGGAAAATAATCAGAGATGGTTTGCAGTGACTTTCTAATCCCTCTCACACTGCAGCAAGGAATTTGCTAGGACAGAAATACTTAGCTCTGCTTGGCTGTGCAAGCCTGGTGATAGTTCTCCGTGGCATTTGCTAGCTCTGAGCTGTGTGGGTGTGATTTCTCCCCTAGGTTTGCTGGTGCTTTCACACTGCGGCAGCGGATGCTGAATTTTGTGCAGAATATCCAGTATTACATGATGTTTGAAGTGATGGAGCCAACTTGGCACATTCTGGAGAAGAACCTGAAGTTGGTGAGTGAAGTTGGAATGGCAGTCTTAACAAATGTAATATAGGGGAGCAAACACCTAATTCCAGTGGCTGCAGGTGTGTCTCTTGATTTTGTTGGAGGCATTTAAATATCCAGGAGCTGCTGTTCCTGCCACATTGCAGTGCTGCTGTTCTGCATCACCTTTCTGCTCGATTAGCCCTACGTCCCTTTCCTGTGCTGCATCTCTGTCTCTGCCCAGCTCACACTCTGCTCCCTGTTATGTAAAGGCAGGTTCTGCTCGGCATTCCCGTACACAGGAGAAAGAGAGCTGTGGAAAAGGAAGGTGGATGCAGAGTGCAAAGATCATAAACCAGTCCAGGCATCTCCAGCTGAAGCCTTGGCTGACTTACAGTGCTCTTAGAAGAGGAGTCTGTGCTTTCCCTTCCATGAAACTGCCAAGGACTGGCATGCTGGGAATGTTTGGTATAAAGCAGGGCCTTCCGTCATGTTACTGTTGTTATTGTTATTACTACTATTATTATTACTATTATTATTATTATTCCCTCTGGTAGTCACCCTGTGGTCAGACAGTTCTGGGTTGCACATTTTTTTCCTCTTACACCCTGAAAAACGTTCATCTGAGGTACCAAACAGCCCAACACCCCTGCAATCAGCTCTTGGCAGCTGTCTGATGGCCCTTGTGGATCTTCAGCATCAGTTTCAGCATCAGTTCTTACTGTGCCCTGAGGAGTTGTTTTGGGGTCAGCTAACCAACATTTTTTGATGCCCTGTCGTCCTTTTTCCTGGAGAATTCACAGGAGGGAGCAGGTGATAGCATTGTGAGCATCTCTGCATGTCTTTGGCAAGAACTTCTGAATGAGAAGAGTTCGTATGTCAAGCTCCTGGATAATCTGGGAGTTGTACTTCTTAGTTCTGTTGCAAATTTAGGCTTGCAAAATATAACACTCAGTTTACTTTACTTGCATGGAGGCAGTTGCTGAAGTTATCCTGTCCCTGTTTTTCCCTCTCCTTTGTATTTTAGGAGGGAAAAGGATGACCCTCGCTGGTCTCATGTAGCGCCTTGTAGTGCATTTTATTTGCCACACTTCTCTCATGTGCATTTTCACTTGAAGATAAGGTGCTCTCTTCCTAAAATTATAACTGGGATCTTCATCTTTACAACATCATTGTCTTCATCAACACGACTTCATCATCATCATCTTCATTGCATTAGAAAGCTGCCTTTATCCCTGTTCTGCAGTAGCTTGAAGGGATATGGGAGGGGTTTCCTGCATTGGTGCTGCTGGAGCAGTGCGGATGCCGAGGCAGTTTTAGTCTTGTGGTTCTTTCCTAAGCTTGACTTGTGTTCTGAGCTTCAGCATGTCCCGTAACTGTACTGAGTGAGAGGGAGTTTGAATCTGTCATTTAAAACTCAAGACTGAAACAGCCTGTTGAAGTAGCAGAGATGAACAAAAAATCCTTACAGAATCCTTGCAACACTGCATGTCCCAGTTCCTTATTGGCTCCTAAAGCATATTTCTGAATAACTTATGTGTTTTAATGATAAGTTTATTGACATTTAAGATTCTTTGATTTGTTTTTCTCTTTTCCTCGTTTTCACTGACTTTACTGAGCTTGTGAAGGTGGGAGTGGCCATGAGAAGCAGATTTGAAAACAAAGGAAGTGCAAGTTCATAAAGCTCCGAGCTCCATCCTTTCCAGGGGAGGGCTTGGGTGATTAAAGCAAGCATGATTTGTGAGGAGGTGATGTGGCAAATCAAAGGTTTGAAGCCTGTGGGGGGCTGTTGAAGGCAGTAATGCAGATGCAGTCCTCCACCTCAGGGTGTTTCTGGGAGGTGCACGAGGAGTCTCTCACCGTGAGGGGTCCCTGTTAGAGGCAGGGTGCTGGGATGGAGCTTTGGGGAGGAGCAGCGCAGCAGCCCTGGTTTGGTTTGTCATTGTCACAGGCATCCAACATCGACGATGTCCTGAGCCACCACACGAGCTTCCTGGACAACTGCCTCAAGGACTGCATGCTCACCAACCCAGAGCTGCTCAAGATCTTCTCCAAGCTGATGTCTGTGTGTGTCATGTTCACCAACTGCATGCAGGTGTGTGCAGCCTCCCCATGCCACCGCCAGCCCTAGCAGTCCCTTTGCCAGCCCCACGTGATCGAGCCTCTGTCAGCAGCTTTAGGGCTTGACAGCTCACACCCTCTCCCAGATGGTTTCTGTGGCTTCTTACTCCACAAAATCCTCCTTTTTCCATGTTGAGATCAGGTTCATAAGGACCAAATTCCCTCTCTTGAAGTTGAAGAGACACTCTCTTGAGGGTGAGGTCTTGAGGTGGGCACATTCCAGCCAGCATCAGGGAGCCCACAGCTTTCATAAAACCCTTTTATTCCAGTGGGTTTGGGGAGATTTGTGTATCAACATGGTGAATTCAGTCTCAGAGTTAGCTGTCCTGGGAGTTAGGGTGGGCAGAACGGAGCCTCGTGCTTTGCCACGATGGACAGAACGGGCTGTGACCGTGTCCCCAACGCTGTGCCCTTGCCAGAGGTTCACCCAGAGCATGAAGCTGGACAGTGAGATGGAGAGGCTCACCCTGGAGCACGGCACCATGCTGGGCCCGCCCACGGACGAGGAGCGTGCTGAGGAGGCTGCCAAGAAGAAGCTGACCAACAAGGTGGGGACGAGGGGACAGCTGGGCCTGGCTGGCACTCTGGCCAGGGTGGCTGCTTGCACATAGCCCTTCCTGCTTTCTGGAGCCCCTCTGGCCCCAAAAGCACAGTGTTTGTGGAATTGTGGGCAGTGTGGAGCGCTGCGGGAGTTCTCAAAGTCTGCTTTGAAGACCCTGTCTCCCACAGCAGTCCCTGCACTGGGTTTTGAGTTTTCACTTGTGTGTTCAGCTGTGCAGAGCCACATCCAGGCTTGCTGCAATGCCAGCACTTTCCCATGCCCAGAGCTCTGGTGGGGTGTGAGCTGGGCTCTTTGCAGCCCATGGCTTTCATACCTGGGGGATCTGTCTTGTCCATATTTCTCTGTCTAGATGCACATGGGATTTGCTCTGTGGTTATCCTCCTGTCCCTCTGGAAGCCCCTCTGGCACTCAGCTGCATCACCACTGCAGTCACAGTGCTCCAGAGCTCACAGCCTGTCTTAGGAAACACACTTCTTCTGCCTTTTCCTCCTGCTTGAAAATGAGCAATGGCAGCACGTACTTGCAGATAACTCAGCTGGGATCTACTCAGGGCTTCTCCCAGGCTGGGCACAGCAGGGCTTTTAACTGCTAAAGGCTTTGAAAGATTGATTTCAGAGGCTGAGCAACTGAAGTTTTGTGGCGGTGTTTTTGAGCAGGTTGGGGAATGGAGGGAGTAATTGCAGCCCCTTGGCAAGTGCGGATCAGCAAACACTTGGGGCCACTCTGCCTTTGTCTTGGCAGCTTTTAGCAGAGCATGCTGACAGCCTGCACCTCACATCTGGCTTTGAAGCCACCATCAACAAGTTTGACAGCAATTTCTCCACACATCTGCTGGACCTGCTGGACAAACTGAGCGTGTACAGCACCAATGACTGCGAGCACAGCATGCTCAACATCATCTACAGGTGAGCCAGGCCTTTGCTGTCTGTTACTGCCCCTCCCGTGGGTCCCAGATTCAGCTCAGGAATTGCTGGTTATCACTGAGAATTGTATGTATTTAGGAGCTCTGAGCAGCCTGGGATAGTGGAAGGTGTCCCTGCCCATGTCAGGGGGTTGGAGTGGGATGGGCTTTGAGGTCCCTTCCAACCCAGACCATTCTGTCATTATACACTGCTTTGCATTTCAACCCAAGGCTTTAGAAAAACCCCAAAACACATTCCTTTGAATTGTGTGACATTTGTCCATTAATAGAAACAATGTAGTGCTGTTTTCCTGGGGATTGTCTCACTGTGGAGACAGCAAATAAACCAATTTCCAAAGACAGCATAAGTATTCCAAGATGGGAAAATCACGCAATGGTTTGATCATAAAATGTCTATTTTAAGTTCACATATTGCATTTATTTAAATAAGCGGCTTCTTGGAAATCAAAATTCCTTCAGAAATATGTAAAAGTCAGGTACAAAGGATGGAGAGAGAGAGAGAGAGAGAAAGAGAGGAGATGGAAGTTTTGCTGGTGAGTTTATAGCCTCTGTGTTGGTTTTTCAGTAAAAAAACCCTGGAAGTTCTGTTCCCTGTCCATCTGTACTGGATATCTTTTATGGCTGGCTGATAACCCTCACATCTCTGTTGAGATGTGCTACACCTGAAAGCAGAGAGAGAGGAAATGTTTCACAAATGTTTTTTAAGGAGATTGTTGTCCCCTCCTGGTGCTGTTTCTGACAGCATCTGACAGGGCTGTCAGGACTCCTGGTACTCTGCAAACTGTTAGGTGAGGTATTCCCACTGGACACTGCGCTTCCAGTTGTCCTTTTCTTCTGGGAGCTTCTTGTGCAGCAACTGCCGTACTTTACACAGCCCCTGAGTCCCTGAAATGGGGTGAGGACCCCTTCTCCACAGTCCTAAGAACTCTGGTTTGCTCCACCTCTGAAGTGACCAGAGTCAGAGGTCTCCTCATCATCTTGGAAATTCTCCAAAAACCTGGTTTTATGGCTGCAAGTGCAGGCCCCAGCTGTACAATTGGTTACTGTTCCTTTCAGGACTAACCAGGACAGCCAAGTCTCTGCAGAACCTTTTGGGAAAGGCTGGTGTGGCTTCTCAACGTTTTATGTCACCCTTCATCTGCCTGGGCATCCCAGGCTGTTGTAGGTCACAGGCAGGATCCATCTGTAGGAAAAGGCTGGCAGGATTAAGCTGTCACTGTTCCCTGGCTGCCATCACTCCTGGGTGTCACAGAAGCACCCAGACTCAGGTTAGATTCAGGGATTGGGACACAAGCAGGTGAGTCCCCCGGGCAGGAGCATTTACTGCTCCTCAGTGCTCCAGCTCTGCCTCCTCCTGTGTCCAGCACTTAGATTTTTACCATCTCCAGTACAAGTTCTGATGGAGGGGCTTGTTCACAGTGCTCCATCCAGGAGACCTTGATGGCAGCTCACTCCCTGATCTCAGGGCACACAGGGCGTGGCCAACACAGTGTGGAAGACCAAATTACCTGTTCTTGTCATGGTGGGAAGGTCACACACGTGCCAGGACAGCAGGACAAGCTGGTGCTGCACCCCACAGCCTGGCTGTGCATCCTGCCCACAGTGCCATGGTCAGGAGCTGTCCATCAGTGTCACAGCCCACTGGGGGGGCCAGCTGGTGACTCCTGAGCTGTGAAACCTCTGCAGCTGGTTCTTCCAAATACAGAGGTTGGGTTTTGCAACCAGCACTTCCTGCCTCAGGGGAAAGGAGAAGTGTGATGATGCAGTGCTTCTGTCCGTGGTTTATGCTGAGGACAGTGACCTCAGCTGCAGCCAGAGGCTCAGAGGAGGGCCTGGGTCCTTTGCCCCCCTTTTTTCCCTGCCCCCAGTCCTTATGCCACCAGGACTGTCATCACTATCAAGTCCCCCCCTAGTATGGACTCTCTGGGACCACTTGAGTCTTCACCAAGACGTTGGACATGCTGGACCTTTCTTGTTAGCCCAGGTGTCCCCATTTCCTTAGCAGAAGTCCTGGATGTTAACAGCCCATGGGACCTGCCTGTCCAATCCCATAGGCTGCTCAGGGATGATTTAAAGGGTGGGAGCCCCACAATGAATGCCCAGAGGTGACATTTAGCTCCCATCCAGTTTGGAGGGGTTGTTGGCTCAAGGCCTGGACTCTATGGCAACAGGAACCTGAGAAGCAGAGTGGAGGCAGTTACCATCTGAAATAACATATTTGACAGAGAGAGTTTATAAGGAAGAGTTTATAAGACATATCACTCTTTTCTTCTAATTTATAACCTTTTTATAGGACTGCTTTCCAACAGGGATCATCAACACGTCAGATAAATAACAAAATGGCCCTTTTAGGGCCATTAGGTACTTGCTCATCATTTATTTGATCCTGGTTAACACTTATTCATTTTATAGTACTGAGTAACTGAGGCACAACCATTTTATTTGTGGCATCAGACAGTAGGAGATGGAGATCCAGAGGGTTTCCTTCAGAGCTCACAGGTGGCAGATCTCTGGTGTGCCCAAGTCCTGCTCAGTTGTGTCACAGAATAGAATCAGAGAATATCCTGAGCTGGAAGGGACCCACAGGGATCATCCAGTGCAGCTCCTGGCCCTGCACAGACACCCCAACAACCCCACCCTGGGCATCCCTGGCAGCGCTGCCCAAACGCTCCTGGAGCTCTGGCAGCCTCGGGGCCGTGCCCATTCCCTGGGGAGCCTGGGCAGTGCCCAGCACCCTCTGGGGGAAGCACCTTTCCCTGATCTCCAACCTAAACCTCCCCTGGCCCAGCTCCAGCCGTTCCCTTGGGAGTGCTGACAGAGGGCTGGCAGCTGCAGGAACTCTCCAGTCACTCCTTCACATCCCAGGAGTGAAAAGCAGAACTACAGCAGAGAGGGCTTTGTCAGAAGGATTAGTTAAGTCCATGCTGTTAGAAATGTTATACATCAGTGTGGTTATCAGGCATCCTTCCTTTACCAGTCTGGAGGAAACTGAGCTCAGAGTACGTCACCACGACGTGTGAAGTGATGCAAACCCCACTGAACCCAGCCACAAAGCAAGAAACTGCCATATAAGTGCATGCTGAGGAAGCACCACACAAATTCTGAAGAAATGGTCCTCACAGATCACTTAAAACTAAAAGCAGCTGAAAGGGAAGCCAAGCAAAACCTGCAAGTCACTGAGCTGGGAAAGAAGCAGCTTTAGAAATGGAACAGGTCCTCAAAGCAGCGAGTCCTGGCCTTGTGTTTGAATCAAAACTTGGTCAATACTCTCACCTCAGTGTCAGGTTTCCTTGGTACAACTCCTAGAGGATGAAAGCAATGTAAAGCTTTTCAACCAGGAGAGAGCAACAGATAAATTCCATCTGTCGAGGCTCTGTTTTCTGCAGGCACCAAAAAATGTCAAGGAACAATTTGTTGCCATTTGTGTGAGGTTGTTAAGCAACATGAAACTCAAATATTGTGCCCATTCAGTTGGTGCTGGAGCAGCCTAATTTGAGAAAGGGAGAGAGTAACTTTTGTGTGATTCACGGGCTTGTGTTGGCTGCTCTGTGCTCCAGGGCACACGAGTGCACGGGCTGGGGGTGCTTTGGGATCTGCCACGGGAAGGTCGCAGCAGGCTTGGGGCTGGCTGGCGTCGTTTTGGATGATCAGGGAGGTGGGATTGTGGTATCCCTGGTGATGCCTGCTGCAGAGAGGCTTTTCCAGGTATCACTTGAGGTTGTGGCTGGGCATCTTCCAACCGCTTGCTCGTGTTGGTGAACTGTGGATCCGTGGGAAGCATCCCGGTGTTAGCCAGGAGGTGGTGGGGGTGGGAACCCCAGCATTTTGGGGTTCTGTGTGGATTTTGTGTGGGAGTCAGTACCAGGGTTCAATGCTGGTGAACTCTGGCCTGAAGGAGCACTGGGGAGTGCAGACATGAGGAACCCTTGTACACACAGGGCACCTCTGTGTGGGCTGGAGAAGAGCTGTGAGCATTTGGTCCTTCCCAGTGTGTTTGGGAAGTATTCCTGATACATTTCCCTGTGGAAGGTGGCGTTGTGAAGGGCCTGTCAAGGGCATGAAAGCAAGGCATGGGTAGGAAAAGGTGTCACCAACACCCGTGGCACAGCACAGACGTCCCATGCGGGGCCAGAGCTTGCCATGGGTGTCCTGGGGGAGGCTCCTGCTCACCTCGGGTGTGTTTTGTCCCTCAGGCTGGATTTCAACGGGTTCTACACGGAGCGCCTGGAGCACATGTCGGCCGAGCGCAGCCAGAAGGCCCCGCCGCTGCTGCCCCGCCTGGCCGTGCCCACCCAGTGACCCCCAGCCCTCCACACCCGCCCACAGCCTGCAAACAAACCCTCAGGGGTGGCCAGAGACACAGGGGAGTGGTCGCTCTCCTGAGATGTTTGTAATGTTTTGGGGTTTTGTTGGCGTGTTTTTTTTTTTTTACTGTTGTACAATGATGTGTTTGTGTGTTGTAAAATAAATTAAATAACAACAACAACCAAAAAAAGAAAAAAAATCAGGGTTATTTTGTCTGTTAACAGAACTCGGGGTGCAAATTATTGTGGGTGCTCCATCCCTGGCTGTGTCCAAGGCCAGGTTGGATGGAGCTTGGAGCAACGTGGGATAGTGGAAGGTGTCCCTTGATGTTGAAGTTCCTTTCCAACCCCAAGCCCGCAGCAGAGGAGTTCCAGGGAATCTTACAGAGTTCTAAACATTGCCTGAGGCAGTTTGAGAACAGGTTAGGGTAGAGGGAGGAGGAGAAATATCTCCCAGGAACAAGGGGTACCCAAGACACGTGCCAGGGACACTGAGCCCTCGGGGGCAGGAGTGGGGACATGTATGAGGGCTGTGGGCACAGGGCTGAGTGCTCCTGTCCTTCCTCTCCGTCCCTCCTTCGCAGGGACCCCCCAGAGCTCATGGGAGGGCAGAGCCAGGTTCTCTGTGCTCCGTGGCCTGACGCTGGTCCTCCAGCTTGGCAGAGGGACAGAGCCCCCAGGAGAGGGTGGGCACTGCCAGCAAGCATCCAGTCCCGCTAGAAGTCACGGAGAGTTCATTTTTTAAATCGACAGCAAACTTCTAAGCACCCGTGGATGACTAATCCCAAGTCCTGTTCACACCCACAGGTCTGTGTCCATTTCCTGGTTGGCCTGGCCTGGAACACCCAGAAATAAACGTGCCCCGCTTATCTGCCCTGATATCCCAGCCCCAGTGCCTCCTGCTGGGGCAGCCCTGTCACCCCCAGTGCCCCGAGTCCCCCTGCAGAGCCCCAGGACATGTCCCACGAGGCCATGGACCCACCTTCATGGCTCTTGGACTCGCCCCAAGGCCATGCACACAGTCCCCACTCGGGGACTGGCCACTCGGACCGGCCCCTCACCCCAGTGTTCTGTGGACAGCCTCCAATGCCCCACTGATCCCGTCCCCCAGTGCCCCACGGGCCCTCCCCAAAGCCTCACAGGCACCCACGATACCCCACAGACCCCTCCCAGATGCCCATGGACAGCCCCCAGTGCCCCACGGACACCCACTGGTGTCCCACGAACCTTCCCTGATGCCCCGTGCACTCTCCCCTAATGCTCCAGGGACCCTCCAGGTGCCCCACACCACCCCCCTCAAATGCCCCGTGGACAGTCCCCAGTGGCCCACGGACACTCTCCAATGCTCCATGGACCCTCTCCAATGCCCCACGGACCCTCCCTAATGTCCCACGGGCCCTCCCAGCGCCCCTGTGTCCCCTCCTCAGTTCCCCACGGAGCCCCGTGATGGCCCGGGGGCAGCCCCCAATGCCTCACGGAGCCCCACACCAGCCTCCCTCAAACGCCCCGTGGGCAGTCCCCATTTCCCTGCGGACACCCCCGACGGCAGCGGACCCTCCTCAGTGCGCCGCGGACCCCCCCGGTGCCCCGTGGGCTCTCCCCACTTCCCCACGGCCCCCACCCCATTCCCCGCGGGCAGTCCCC
>VZTH01009184.1:0-14985 GCA_013397815.1 Aleadryas rufinucha
CTCCCCTCAGCCCCGGCCCGCCTCCCCTCAGCTCCGCCTCAGCCTCGCCTCAGCCCGGCACCCGCCCGTGCGTCCGGAGAACGGCGCCCGTGGCGGATGAGGCAGCCTGCGAATCACACAATCCAGAATGGTTTGGGTGCAAGGGACCTTAAAGATCATCTCGTTCCACCTCCTGCCCCTTCCACTATCCCAGGTTGCTCCAAGCGCCGTCCAGCCTGGCCTTGAGCCCACCCAGGGGCGGGGCAGCCACAGCTTCTCCCGGGACCCTGTGCCGGGGCCTCACCGCCCTCANCAGGGGTGGGCCAGCCACAGCTTCTCCCGGGACCCTGTGCCGGGGCCTCCCCGCCCTCACAGTACAGAGCATCCTCCGATACCCCATCTGACCCTGCCCTCTGCCAGTTTGAAGCCATTCCCGTCGTCCAGGCACTCCAGGCCCGTATAAATAGTCTCTATCTTTCTTGTAGCTCCCTTCAGGCACTTGAAGGCCGCAGTTAAGGCACCCCAGAGCCTTCTCATCTCCAGGCGGAACAATCCCAGCTCTCTCAGCCTTTCCTCATAAGCAGAGCTGCTCCATCCCTTTCATCAGCTCGGTGGCCTCCTCTGGACTGTGTCCAACAGGTCCATGCCCCGAGGGGCAGAATTCCCCTTCCCCTGCTGCCCACAGGGGATCAGCCCAGCACTCGGGGGGTTTCCGGGCTGGGGCATGTCCAGCTCTCACCCACCAGCACCCCCGAGTAAAGGGTAACCTGTGGTATCCACTCCATCTGCCACAAGAAAAGTACCACCAACTCCGCTTTCAGATAATGTTTAAACTAAACAATTTTCAAGCATTCTGTATTACAAAACAGAAAATGATACAATTCATGGAAGAAGTCAAAATGCTGGCATCACTTTGTTTCCACATTAATACATAAAAATGGACGACACATTAAATAAACATTTTGTTATTAACAATTAGAAATATTAACACCAAAAAATCATGTATAAATTAGGAAATAAATGTACAAACTATTTCCAAAGTGCTCTTTCAAATACATTATATACACAACATTCACGAAGTTCTTAATGTAAGACATTTCAGATTGATGTAATGTTGCTGTTTCGGTTTAAGTGTTGTTCATAGTCTCTCAAAAGCATTTCAGCACTTTCAAAAACCACATAAAAGGCATATTTCCAAACTGGCAAAGAGCAATATTGCATTCTTCTGGCTACCTGCAATATTAGTTATTCTAAAGAAAACAATCTTACTTCCTTTCTGTTCTTTGCTATTTGAGAGTACTTATTTGTATGAAAACACCAGCAGGAAAGATGAGAGAAATGAGGTCTGACTAAAAAAATGTCTTGTGTTTCACCAGTAGTTGAAATTATTAACATAGGAAGGGCAGTGCTTGGACAACATCTAATAGTAAACTCTATAGTTGTCCAGTTAAAGATTTTTTTCTAAAGGAAAAAAAAGTAATGAATTGAGAGATGTTGTGTTTTCCTTGTGGTCTTGGTTTTTCAAAATATAAAGTACTCGAAATCCCATAACTAACACCAGTTCAGACAAAGAAAAGGAGAAAACCCTACAGAGTGTATTTTCTTTAGATTGTAAATTTGCAGTTAATCTCGTATTAAAAAATGTTTGTGGGCTACAGTCACCCCAGCTTTTTGCTTCAGAGAAATTTGGACACAGTATTTTGTTCAACACTTATATAAGCACTTTAAAAGTGCTTTTTTTTCACCCCCCCCGACTTTATAAGAACATACAAAACTGAATAGAAGCGACTTACATTGTTCATACTGATTTTTACATACTACTAGTTTTTCTCTCTAAATTCTCCCTCTCTAAGTATTCTCTCACTGGTTGACCCCATTAATAGCTCCCCTCTCTTTATGCATAATAGTGTCTCACAATTAAAGCTGAATTTAGCTGCTTGTCTGCAATAAAGATGCATTTTTTTCTTTTACCTCTGAACTATTTCTGTCGAGCTACAACAGGAAAATAAAAGTGATGATGAGCTGTAAGAACAATAGACCAACAAACTTGACAATATTTATGGTTACAATGCTTGCTGGGGAATCTGAGCAAGGGCAGCGCAAAAATCAGAATAAAGAAGGATGCCAGCCACCTGCTTGCAAAATTTGGCATAAAAATGCAAGTTATAAAATTTGGAGTAGGATATTCAAGACAGGACTTCTGCCAGATGTTTTTCTCAGCTAAGCACAATATGAAGCAAAATTGACGTCGAGCAGGCTGACACTGCAGATCTCAGAGCTCCCTTCTGTTTTCCTTTCCACGACAGAAATACCTTTGTTTACATGGACATACAAAAGGTGCCTCTGGTTATTAACATTTCTATGACCATAGGTGTGGATCCTCTTTCTGTACCTTTCACAACAGAAATGTGGACTTATGCAGGTTACTGAATGATAAGATTTGGGTAGGTAGGTATTACAGAAGTTGCAGTTATTTTTTGTCATATAGCAGAGAACTGTCTTTTTATAAGGAATGTATCCATCCCCTCGTTCTGTAGAAGTAAAGTTAAGAGCCATGGATTTTGGAGGCTGGTAGGTAATCTTCAATGCATTCAGTTAAAAAAAGATCAATAACTTACCACAGGGAACTTCCCTGGACTGAGATGTGACTGATGGGCTTTGTATTGAGCCAGACTGCAGAACAACCTGGCTGTTCTCCAGAACGGGGCACAACTGTGATCTAATGATCCTAAAGCTATTCAGAAACATCAAGAATGGGACAAGAGGGGGTAAATGGAAAACTTCTGCGTTGTATCAACACACAGTACTATACACAGCACCAAATATCAAACCATTAAAGCATTGTCTTGTTACCAGTAGTGCACTGCTTCATATCCAGCATGAAATGAACACTGTTCACATACAGACGCTGCTTTGTGCTAAGGGGTAACCAACATATTACAATTAATCAAAACTGCCTGTACATCCAGTTCAAAAGATGGAGATACTATTGAAAGGAATCTGACACAGCACTGTATTCTTTTATTGCTGGTAATTTCCATATTGTCCCTGTAAAAAAAAAAGAAAAAAGAAATAGAAATGTTGAAGGATAATATATTGGAGGCTTACAGTGAGTTAGGCAATTTCTTTTGGTCTGTGAATTTTACAAGACCCACTGAAGTATCACCCATATACCTGCACCAAATTATCAGACAGATTTATAGACAGAGCTAACAGCCAGATCTGCTTTTTCAGAGCAGAGATTTAGACAATTTACCTGCTCATAGCCATAAGGCCTCTGTTGCTGAGCGGATGGGCCTGTCTGGGAAGCTCTGTAACTTCCATATTGCTGCCCCTGTCCCTGTTGGTAGCTGGAATACTGTGAAGAGGCTCCTTGTGCAGGACCTGAGAAGACAGTAAAATCCATTACAGGCAGTAAAATCCATTACAGGCTTG
This sequence comes from Aleadryas rufinucha, assembly GCA_013397815.1. Taxonomy (NCBI): domain Eukaryota; kingdom Metazoa; phylum Chordata; class Aves; order Passeriformes; genus Aleadryas; species Aleadryas rufinucha. The sequence continues at coordinate 3,415 of VZTH01009184.1, forward strand.
ATTTGCTGGGGGAGTTCTTGGGGTTAACACAATCTAAAACATGATGCTAACAAAGTAAACTCTGTGAGTAAGAATTGTGAGTAAATTCTGCTCACACCTCCCCTCTAGGTTTACACTAGGAGGTGTTAATACTAATAATGATGTAGTTGCAGCAGTGTAAACTTCAGGTTTTAAACTTTGCTCAAAAAATGTCATAATACTTCTGAGTGAAGGCTCTCTGAAACCTGTATTGGCACAGCTCAGTTATGACCTCTATGCAAACTACCTGGCCTTTATTTAATAACAACTGCACGTTTAAATTCCTATCTAATCTGGCTGTGCCACCATAATGACAGAGGAGTGATTCTCTGGACTGTTGTTGCTCTTTTTCATGTCAGCTCAGAAGGACTAGGTGTGTAGGAGGCCTGGGAACCCAGGCAGTGACCTCCTGATGACATTTAACACAAAGTCAACATGAAGCAAATGTGTGTTTTCCAACTTCAGTCAGAAGAGAGAGGGATACAGGATGGAATGCAGTGCTATACTAATGTGTGTTACTGCCCAGAATCCCTTTACTAGATCTTTGGCTAATTTTGGTACATTGTTAATCCAAAGTTTATCAAGGAAATAGTTACAGCCTATTTTAGCTTAGGAATGGAGGTGTCAGGATGAAGAACTGCAAACACTCGACCAGCCACTGGGAGTTTTCTCACCATATCCTTGCTGTTGTCCTGGGTAACTCTGTTGATTTGGGTATTGCTGCTGGGAATATGTTTGCTGTTGTGCAGCTCCCTGTTGGTATCCTGCCTGCTGCTGGCTGTACTGAGAATTTCCTGGAGAGGGAAACATTGGAATTGTTTGGTTATAGATGAGGCAGGTATTTCACTGTACATGTGGATCGTAAAGAAAACAAATGTGTAAGGAGCCTTGGTCCGAAACTCATACACAAACACTTTTCTTACGAAGAGATTATTGGATTTTGCCAAGCAAGATGTTCATTTCTCCAGTAATTTTTAGTTCCTTTGAATAGGAGAGTTACTTATTTATACAAATCACTAAACAAACAAACAAGCAACCTGTTCCCCAAAGGATTTTTTTTACTCCAGAAGTGCTTCAGAACAAAAACTCACAAAGATAAGGGTGCCTGGGTAAATAGCTGCTTTCTCAAGAAGCCCTCTCATTGTATTTTCTTCTAGATAATGATGTTTATTCATATAACTCAGAAAGACCACTTATCTAGTTGTTACTGGTATTTTTTTTTAAATACCTAGGTGGAAATTCCATTTGCTGTATTGTGAAACAACAAAATGAACAGAGGCTCTGTAGCTGACATCGCTTCTCCTAAATGCCACCTTGCTGTATCATAATGAAGCTAATATTTCCAGTCAATTTAGAGTTCAGATATCTTAATAATATATTGAATTTACTGATGAATTTTCTGTTAAGATTCTGCTGTATTTTCCTACCTCCTTCATAGTAGTGTTGTGTAGAGTCGTCAAATGACCGGTCATAGCTCTGTTCAGTATAGGATGACTGCTGATAGGCATAATCACCGTGTCCTGCAAGGAGTCACAAAGATTTGTCAGATACATTCTTAATGGAACCACAGACATAGTGTTGAATATATATTATTAAGCTGCTTATCAAGCTGAGGCTAAAAGCAAATACAGACCCCTTAGGGAGAATATCAAACACATGTCAAGGAAAGTCACACCACTGGATAAACCTCTTGCATTCTCTAATCCAAACTGCACTTTGGGCTCTTTTTGGAGCAGTTTGGATAGCAGGGTGCACTGATGTGCATGTTTTGTCCCAGGCTCCCATCTCCTGGGATTAGAATTTTCCAGCATTTAAACTGGAAATGAAGCATAATAGGTTTGCCAGATCCTTGGATGTGGCAGTCGTGGTGCTCTGCACTTTATCAGTATCACAGTGAGCCCAGCTCAGAGGAATTACCATCTGGATAGTATTGCTGATTCATGGGTTCTGATGAGCCTTGGCCATGGCTGTACTGCTCACTGTAATATTCTTCCTGACCCATGTACTGCTGCGAGGAACCTGCAAGGCACAGACCGGAGAGAGCAAACTGAGCCTGTGGACTCCTGAGGGATGGGGTTTTCTTATCTAATTTATTTTTTAAAAAAACAAAGTTTATGTTTGGATAAGCAAATAATGGAGAGCAGTTATACAGATGTTTTGCTCACTAGAAAAAGGAAATAAATTTGTATTCTCAGAAAAAGATGGATGAAATTGAAATCACACAACAGTCAGTAGCACATCCTAGAATCACTCACTTCTGCGGCAACACCAAAAAAAAGGGCTACATTTCATCTACTAGTCTGAGATATTAGAAAGCACAGCAATGGATTCCATGCTCAAGAGCACAGTTAGAATTAAATATATTTTCATTAATACATTAATTTGTTTCTTAGCAAAATTCAGTTTATGTGAGCATCAGTCTAGCAGCTTTATTACCTCTTAGAACTTTATCCAGAGAGGTCTTAGAGCATGGTAGTTATCCTCTGGTGTTTTCCTTTCCTTGGCCTAATTTTTCATTCTAATTGCTGGCAAACTGTATCTTCTTTCCAGAAATGTGTTCCTTGCTAACTGTGCCATGTTAGGGCTGATCCAACACCATGTGAAAGAATTGAAAAGATTCCCAGTGGCTTGAATGAGCTGTATATCAAATTGTTCATCTTTTCTTTAGAGATATATGATCCCTTTTAGACAGAATTATTTTTCTAAACACCTGAAATAATTAAATAGATAAATCTTGAAAATAGATTCAGGTTCATCTCATTGTCACACTTCCACCATCCAGGATTTCCTGTGCTCCTGGGTGGGATTCTCTGTTTGTAAATGTGACTTGGAAATTTTATTGACTTACGTACCCCACAGGACAGACTGAGTATCATCAATCTAATTGAGAGTTCTACCAATAATCTGAGAGCAGATTTTACCTTGCTGGGAAGCTCTGTAAGGGCCCATGGGTCGCTGCCCCATCATGCTGTTGCCTTGGTTGCTCTGGCTCATCATGGCAATGGAGGATTGTCCCTGGTAGTGCTGGCTCCCTCCTTGTGCCGAGTTGTAATGTGACGTTGCTGCCTGCTGGTGCATCATGGAGACTGCAATGGACATGGAAAAGACTGTTTGCTACAAGGATGGGGCAGTTCTCTCCCGAGGCTCTTTGGAAGCAAGTTAAAACCTTCAGCTAACACACATCCTGATAATTCTGTGAATTTTCCACAGGGGGAGATGTTTTCCTACTGGATTTATTTAACTCTTCTGCACTGGAATCCAGAAAGGATCTTATTACATGGTCAGTTCTTGCCATTTGCTTCAGCAGATATTTAAAAATAAATCTAGCCTTGATTATTATTAGCTTACTTAAAAGAATGTAAACCTTACTGCAGTAGGGTTAAAGAAAGAAACAAGAACTGATGCTTGTTCCTCTCTACCTCCTGACTATTTCATTGCTGCATTTCTTTTCTAATATACTCTTTCTTCTGCTTCCATTTTCTCATGTACCTAATGGTTATAGAGTTTAAGTAAACTGATATTCTAGGATTTATTTGATCCATAAGTTTCATGCTGTTGTAAAGAATTCTAAAGCATCAGACATCCCATTCAATACTCACTAGCAAACTTTTTTTGAAATTGAGAGCCTGAGTTGTCTCTAGTCTCTTTATGCCCTGCAAACAATGTGAAGTACCAATGAAATAACAAATTGGGGTAGTAGTGTACAAGCAGCAAATGTGTTACACCCTGGCAGGTTCTTCGTGCTTGGATAAAGGTGCTGCTCAGATCCCTCCCATGGCTGTGGGATTTGCTTCCAGGGCTATCAGACAGTTGCACCTCTAACCCTGCACCTCTACCTAACCCTCTTTTCCCCAGCTCAGCCCTAACCACGGCGAGTCAGCCTAAGTTAAGGCAAGACTGAAACTGTTCTGACTTACACTGGCGCCTGACACCTGGAAATTCAGAGATGTCTTAAAGCTGTCTTTTCCTCTTGTACGTTTGTCCCTGTCCACAGAAAATATTTACAGAACAAAGTCATGTGTGGTAAAACCTCTGAGGTCACTGGAAAGTCAAGGTGGCCCAGGAGGAGGAAGAGGGAGTTTACCTGGGTTGGACTGCATGTTGATGTTTGTTCGAGAGACGTAATTGCCTATTGAGCCCTGGCCTTGCATTGGCACGTTCTGAGACGCAGGCACCGTGTGGCTGTAACCAGGGCCAGTCCCGTGGCTGCTGACAGTCATGCTCAGAGAGGTCGTGGGCATGGTGTTCTGGCCTGACTGCTGCATAGACACGTGGTTGGGACCTACAAAAATTACAGAGAACAAGAAGAAAACCTGGGCTATTATTGGCAGTGCACAGTGAGCATGAGGCCTCGCGGCCTTTCTGAAATACCTTATGATAAGGCAAAACAAAACAAAAAAATCCTCGTTATTAGAACTCCCTGTTATCTACAGACAAATTAAAACTGCCTACTGCACAGTTAGAGCGATCCTCCTCTTCCTGGCAGCCAGATCCAGGCTGTACAGGATTGCAGATGGAAGAACAAAACCAGCAGCAATGCCCTACAACCACTTCCTCGCAGGCAGCAGAATTAACAAATGCCAGTAATTTCGGGTACTTCAGGAAATACATGCACTCTGCAAACATCCCAGCCTTCTGAAATTTGTCCTTTCCTTCATCTTGTCCTGCAGTGGATTCCTTTTCTCCCTTCACACAGGCAGTGACAATGGGAAGACCCAGCAGTGGCTGAGGGACACTTTGCACATTGCTGCATCCACTGGGCTCCTCTATAACCAGCTCACCTTTAGCTGGGGCTTCTGAAGTACCAAGAGAGCCTCTGCTCAGAGAACAAGCCTATCTCTCCCTTTTCTGAAGTTTGACTAAAAAAAAGTACCTCAGAGGAAGATAAGTTTTCCAAGTCACCATAACAACCCCAGTTGTTACTCCCTTTCCAACATCAGAATGTAATCATCAGACTGCTCCAGATGCATCCTGGCTTTGTATCATCCTGCTTATCTGATACTGTGCTTATTCTTTTAAATTCTGTTGCTGTTGGGTAGCTAATATTGGGGAGAAGCCGGTTCTTATTTGTTGTTTATTTCTGTAAATAGTTTTATGAATGAGTTTTGTTTTCACTGTATATTGTTACTATCCAAATTGTGATGGTGCATATTGTTGCCTATCTAAATTCAGCCTTATTGCTGTCAATCTCAATTAATTTAGGTAGAATGCAGAATCCTTAGAAGAGACAGAATTATGTTGTAATGTTTAAATAACGATATTTTAATTCAGGGTTATTAAGTGTATCTGCAGCCTCTGAAAAACATGCCTAGCTCATTTAGTACAAACCTCATTAATTACTCTTAATGGTTTTCATAGACATCAAAATGAGAACACTTGCTGTAAATTATGATATTTCCTCTGATGAAGAGATGCAAGCAGCATTTTCAACAAGAGATAAAGAGAGCCAGCTCTCCTAAAATCAGTGGAGTTGGGTCAAAATGCTGCTGCAGAGAATTATCTGTGTTTTGCTCCAGTTTGTTTAAGTTGTGAAGCCGATCCTTGTGCAACACAAGGTCACATGGTGTGTGAATGGAGATAGCAGCTGCCTTGAGTGAGAGATGGAGTGAAGCAAGTGTGGGTAAACCTGGCCCTGTTTGCATGGGAAAAATTAGAGATTCTTGGCCTTCTTTAAAGTAAGAAAAAAAAAAGTTGGCTAATTTTTGATAGTAAGGGAGAATACATGGATGAGTCCTGTCCTCAGGACTTCCAGTCAGGTTCTTTCAGTCAGCACTAAATTGCTACAAAGACCTCGAGGGTGAGGGGCAAATCAGAAAAACCAGCAACAGTAGCACTGAAAATGTCTATTCTTAATAACACAAAACAATGTTTGGAGTGACTTAATATATTACTCATACTCAGTATTAAATCTTTCAAAAAGAAGGCCCTGAAAAATTTAGTAAGGTCACTTTACAAGTTGTAGCTGTTTAAAACAGGTCCCTCATCCATTCATTTAAAAGGTACTATAGGCCTGACCACAAAGGGATTTTTAAAAACTCAGAAGTAATTTCATGGCTTGTGTCTGCTCTTGAGTCCCCCTGCCAAGGTCTGTGATTTTACAATCAGATATTTCTATTTATAGAAACTGGTTTTGCTCTCTGTCCCTCTGGGAGACACCCACAGAAACAAGAACTGACTGAATAACTATGATCTACAAAATAAACAGATTATTCATAATATAAAATGCACATATTAAAAAAATCGTTTTTCAATTAGTTTAGTTGCATGAACAAAACCAACCAGACAGATTATATTATCTTATTAATATGAAATGTCTGTGCAAATTCTTTGACTGTGTAGTACAATCTCTGTAAGCTTCTGTAGAAGACAAAGGCTGGTGCAACACCAAATGATTTGTAAGGAGAAATGTATCCAGGAAGGTCTTTGCAATCTGAAGGCTTGGTTGTGTGTTTAGTCATGCAAGCAATTCCATTTTACCCTGGCCAACCCTGCCACTTTCATGAGGAAAATACTACAACATATAATTTTTCTTACTAAAAACTTGGATGCATCTTTACTTGGTGATTTTCATCGTGCATTTTTTAAAAAAAATGTCTTTAATTTCCTCTGTAGAAACACAAAGCACTCTGCAGAAGCCAACATCATTCCTGCCTGTAGCCATTTTGTGGTGATTTCAGCATGTGCCTGAAATCCCCATATGCCTGAAAGGTGAGTTAGGAGAGGTCTTTTCCAGCTCTCTAAGTATATTCTGCATTAATGATTTTGTTGCCAGGCAACAGCGAAGCAGCACAAAGGGGACCAAAGCTCACCATTGCTAATCTGACTCTGCATGAGGGAGGAAGGAGGAAGGCCGGTCCCGATGGCATCGCTGAGATTGCTCTGGGAGTGGAGGGATTGGTTGGATGCGCTCTGACTCATCCCTCCCGGGCCCAAGTTTATATTTTGCGTTGGTGGCTGCGAAACAACAAGGAGGAAAAGCAAATTTTTTTGGTTAGGTTTTTAATTAGAAAAATAGCAGCCCCCAAATTAGCCTGACTCTGACTAAAAACTGCCTCGGCTAAATGCGTGTTTCCTTTGCTTTTTGGGTGAACCTTCCTTGGTTTGACTCCTTGGTGTGAATGACATCGAGCATGACAGAGCAGCTGACAGGCAGCAGCACAGTGAAGGGCTTAAAATTGTGTTTGTCACAGAGTGTGGCTTCTGTGCTCGTTCCTCTGCACTCAGATGGATTTCCAAACACAACCACTGCGGGGAATGCATTAGCAAATACAACACAGGAGCGTGGTGACAGATTGACCTTTGCCAAGCAATGCTGCGGTTCGTGTTACGTGTGGTACTTCCCAAATCAATCCACTGAGCAGGAATAACACCATGTGTAAAGACAAACCAATGCCCAAGTGCTGAATTTGATTTTTGATGTAAAACAGCAGCATTTTTTCCCCCCATGTAAAGAATACAGTAAGAATAGGTAAAGAATATTGAATCTGGAACAAATGGAGCTGTTCAGATCCGTATGACTGCATCATTTATAGGATATAAACCTTGAGCTATGGGGACAGAGATTAACACAACTGTCCCAAAGAACATGATTTAAACACAGTGAAAGTAACTTTTGATTTGTTTGGTAATCTACTTGGCCACTTCAAAACTTTTAGCTGGAAAAATACTAAAAACCGGTTCATTGATAGTGATCAGTGACAGAATCAAAGAACATTTCCCACTGGCATAGCTAATGTATCTGAGGGAAATAACTGTGGTATTAGTTATACTAATAACTAATTATTAGTTACACTAATAACTAATTATTAGTTACAGTAATTGTACTGGTACTTACAGCAGGAAGCAAGGACTGCATATTCTGGTTAGAGTCTGCTATTGTTGCCAAGTAAACCAGGTTTCTGTGCAAGATTTGTTGGTATCTACAGAACAGAGTAAAGCTTATTTGGAAAGGGTTAACAATACACAAAATTCCAAACATTTCTCCTTTTTTTCCCCCCCCTATTTACAAATGGTTAGTTAAATTACCTTAACCCATTTTTGATCTGTCCTCATAAACAGCAGTAGCAATGGCCTGTGTCTGTGCTGTTTTCCATCAAGGATCAGTGTGCTCAACCCCTCTTTCACAAAAGGATAAACTTGGGGGAAGGGAGAGTAAAATATACTCTCCTTTGAAAGCACTTTGAACTGTGGAGCTGGGACCTCAGCCTTTGAGGACTGACACCCAGTCAGCTGCTCCAACAATCAGATACTTTTGCTTTCTCTGTCTAACAAGGACCCTGATAGGAATGAAATTCCAGAACTCCAAAACCCAAAACCTGTTTTCCCTGCCAGCAAGCTGAGAAGAACACGATTTTTTTCAAGAGTGCTCCAACTGGAGTATTTACTCAAGTAAGCACCACCAGAACCATTTATGCTTCTTCACAGTTCTCCACGAACTGGAAAAGCTCCTAAAAAGGAACAGGAGTGTTTCCAAGAGCAAACCAACAGCTGTGCCACTGAGCAAAGGGAAGAGTCAGACTTCAGGAAACATTTCTAACAAACTCCCAGATTCATAATACTCACTGAGTACATTCTGCAGTTTTCCCCTTGCTCTGATAATCCATAATACATTGTATTAGGTGGTGATTTTCATCTAGCATCTGCATAAAAGAAATAGGACCAAAACACATTACTACGAGAATCGTATAAAAGTCCTGTATTTTTGTGCTTCTCCACCCTCCCTGGCACTGGATGCTGTTTTGTGCAGTTTTGTTGCCTTGGATATTGTAAATTACCTACATGTGACTTTATTGAGCCACAAGATTGATTCACTTATAAACAGTTATCTTTAAAGTAGTTCCTTGAAACACCCGTACAGAAGAATTAATGGACTTACCTTGTTCCTTAAAGGGCAGATAAATTCTGATGCTGAAGAGGGAAAGCACTTTCACTGTGAAATATCTCTGCCTCATTCCAAAATATCACCCAACCCTTTCCAAAACGTCAGGTATTACTAACATGCCTACTTTTAAGTAAGGAACAAACTTTCAAACAATTAAACCTACTCATGTTCCTGCCCAGGACTAGAGCGTGCTGACAGCTGAACTTCAGATGAAGGATAGAATTTGCATCACTGGAGCTACTGAAACCACGTTTAAGAGAATTACAACCCAATATGTCCTTACCTTTATTTAATGAACTCATAATACAATTAAAAGCTTACAATATCCTTTGATTTGTTTTGAAATTTCAGATATAATAGTTTGTCTCTTCCCTCCAGATTTCTTGTGAATGCAGCACACTTTCTGCAGGTGAGTGAATAAAAATAAATAACACCAGCATTTACAAATTTAGATTTGCCTCTGGCATAATAGAGCTTGTGGGTACCACTGCTATGAAGTGCTTGCAAGATTGGGCCCTTGAACCACTGTGTCATCAGGACAGGAGAGCTCTTGAGGAAAGAACCATTACACAGGAGACACTGAATTTTACTGCCCTGGAAATGCTATTTGATGAACTATTTTAGAGCAGCACCACCACTACTCTATTGCCAAAAGCTCTAACTTCCTCCATGCGAAATCTATTTTAGGAATATTTGATACTGGGATGAGAACAGCTTTGAAAGACTATTAAAATTGAGTTAATAAATAAGAATAAGCTGCTTATATAATATGAATGCAAATAAGAATAATAATTTTCATTGAAATTTGTATGTGTTCTCAAAAGCTCACTTTAATAAGGATTTTTGGATGTGTTTTTTTTTGCTCCTGCTCTCTGTGCTCCATTTCCATCCTTGACTATAAATCCCATCCAGTTCCTGTGCCTGCAAGTCTCTTCCTCAGCATTGCTGTTTGTCAAAGAGAAAATCACTGCCAACAGCTCAACACTGATGAACAGTCCTGAAGTAACCTGCCAGCAAATGCACCTGAGATGGGAAATGGTTTCACTCACTATTTTTCAAGAAAGAACATTTTGAAGCTTCCATGAAGTTTATGAATATGCAAAAAGGAGAGGGCTTGAAAAATCAAACTGAAGATACTTTATCTGCCCTTTGTCTGTGGGTATAGACAGGGGTTTAATTACAAACTATCTGAATTATGAAATAATTCCAACTGATCTGGAGGACAGAGGAAAACTTATTCAGTGAGTCTGAAATATTCCAGCATTTAAAATGAATTGGTTCACAACGCCACGTGCTGCAAGAGCTCCACAAAATGGGATGTTTCCAAACAGTCTCCTGAGATGCAAGTCATCTCTCCAGCCTCTCTCGTGGCAGTTCGTTCTGCCTTAATCTCTGCTCTGTCACAGGCTGCCACCGAGGGGATTTTTTTTTTTCCCTGGAAGTCATAAATTGGCACCAGCTCGTGGCTTGGCTGCACAGCCCCTGGTGACGGGTTAATTGCTGTATTGGCAGTGGCACTTGTGCGCTGGTCACTCCCAGCGAAGGGACCACAGGGAACTCACACCTGGCTGCCCCCACACCACGGGGACAGCACCTGAGCCACGGTGGGGAACGGCCAAAGCGACAGCAAAAGTGCAAACGACAAATAGCAGTGACAGCAAAAACATGCACAATGTTCTTTATTGACATCTCCAGCCTCGGCGTTCCTGACCGTCACCTTCTGCAGCAGGAAGGGTGTCAGGGTCTGCTGCGTGTGCAGTCCCTGCTGCCAACCCTAGGAAATAGGAAACAATAACTTCCCAACTCGGCACCCTCTGCTTCGGCCTCCACACGAGACCCATGTGGGGATCTCCTCTCCAGAGAAAATCTTTCAAAACCTTTGTTTGTCATTAAACATCAACAAACACATCACAAAAATAATAATAGTTTATGAAAAATACCAGTGGCTGGTGCTCCCTCTATCTTCTGAGAAATTAAAATTCTGCATCCAGATACAAAAGAAAACCCTTGCAAATTCAGTATTTTATTTCAATTCATTTTTCTAGGTTGGATTCTTTAGGGGCCAGAAGCTGACATACCATCATAAATTAATCGCATATTTGCAAATTTTATTGCCGTTTCCCAATGTATGCTTGGCAGCGTTTCCCCTTGGCGAGCAGCAGGGATAACGTGCCATCCCGATTTTATTCCCTACGTCCTTCTCTCGCTCTCTTTGCAGCGATCTGAACACCTTTGCTTTGTTCCACCTCCTCCTCCTCCTCCTCCTTCCCCCACCTCTCTCTCCAGCTGTCCATCTCTGCAGCCCTCGCAAATTCACGAGTTTTCCTGATCGCCCTAGAAATCAGCCTCCAGCTGCAGGAGCATGGACGGAATAAATGTCTAAAATTGTCTGTATAAAAGCATGCTCTTTTACCTTCTGGATAGTTTGCTGGGTGACCTCCCCTTTGCCTCTTGGGCGAGCAGAAGCAAAGGCAACCGACATGGTGGGGGTTTTTTATGTGTCTATAATATATCGGTTCCAGGCTCTAATAATATTGTTATTATCTGGCTGCTATTGCCGTGCGAGGATTCTCCGCAGTGCACGGGGAGGGGGGCGGCCGCAGATGGTACGATCTGCGCCCCGCGAACACCCGCGGGCGCCGCGCCCCGCGCCGCCGGGCACCGCCCCCGCC
>VZTH01009184.1:15599-47868 GCA_013397815.1 Aleadryas rufinucha
TGGGGCTCAGGCGTTGTGTCAGGCCTGGAGGGATCCTCTCCCCCCTTGGTCTGTACGCGCTGCAGATTGTGGTGTTTTGTGTTTGTGCACGAGGCAGATTCCCGGTGGATTGGGAAACACGACGGTAAAAGCACTTAGAAGTACATTGCTGGCTCCCAGCTTCCAGTTGTCCCGAGCTTTTGCTCAATGAAAGTTTTATTTCATTTAGGGGAGGAGGAAAAAAGTATTAATTTACAAATAACATTGTATTAGCGATTTTAATAAGTTCTAGTAATAATAAGTTTTAATTTTAAAAAGTCATTACTATATTAATAGTTGTAGTAAGTTTTGATTGCCATTACCAAAAAGAAGACGTATCACCTCTGGGATGGGAATGAATGTAATAAGATTTAGTGCCAAATAGATTCTTCTTTTCTTTTCAGAAATTAAAAATACTGTAAAAGTGGAGATAGCATCCAGTATAACCACCTCTGGCTTGTCTCTTGTTGAGCTTAATGTTTTTGGAAACATTTGGAACGTGCTGACAGCAGGGCCACCCCATAAGAAAAAATGATTCCCATCACCTTATGACAAACAGTGGGAATGAAGGGGAAGGGTCAAGGGGTTTTTTCCCTCTGTGATGTTGGAAAAGGGTTATTCAAGGTATGAATTAGGACGTTAAGGCAGCTACTGACAGAACATTTTGGCAGCTGTAGGTGTTACTTGGCCTGATCTTCAGTGCCTTGGGCTCGAGTGGAGCAGTGCCACTGGACTAGTGGGGTTTCCTGTGTTCATCCTGGTTCTGTGGCTGTGGAAACACTGATGGTGCTGCTGGAAAAAAGACAGTTTGTAAGAGGAGCTGGAATATATCTCCTGAGAGCCACAGGGATTTAGGTTGGTATGAACTGATGATGAAACTGCACTCTGAAATGCAGTGCAATTTTTGTTACATCAGTTCTGCCTCCGGGTTGAGTGTGAAATAAAATCCTCACTTCAAGCTGAGGTAGTGGTTACAGCGTGGGGATTTGTGCTTGGTTTGTTACTGCTCATTTGACTAAAGTCTGCAACTGTGAGGATTTTTGGACCTAGGTTAACTTTTTTTACTTCTTTTCATGCATGGAAGGTTGGAGTAAGAGGGAAGGATATCGTTGTCCTTGGTGTGGAGAAGAAGTCAGTGGCAAAGCTCCAGGATGAGAGAACTGTCCGGAAGATCTGTGCTCTGGATGACAATGTCTGCATGGCTTTTGCAGGTACCTGATCCCTTCAGAGGTTTTGGCAGTTATTGGGGCACCTTTGGGCATGTTTATGGATTCTGAGAATACAAACTACAGGGTGTGACTGGCTGAGAACTGTGGGAAGCAGGGTATTTCCACAGTAGCTTATTCTCTTTTTTAAATATGGAGAAAGAGAGTGTCAGTGTCAGTAATACTTTTAAGGGGAGATCTGATTTAACTGACTGGAACAACAGGGTTTAGGTTCAGGAGGAATGAGAGGCTCAGCTCCTTCCCCTGCCTTGCTCCCTTGGCCAGGGTCTGGGATACGTGCAGGAGTGTTCACAAACTTGAGGGAAAATTCTCTCATAAAAAGGCTGTAAATTAAAAACAGCAGCATTAGCTAAAAAGTGAAATAAGAACTAAATTTGTTTAAAATCTTTTTTTTAAAGGGTCACACTTATTTTTGTCAGCTAACATCATGGTGCTGTAGCCTCATTAACTAAATGAGATTTGCTGGGCACATGAAACTGGACTGCATGAGGAATAATGTGTGTGAGAATAAGCATTGCTAATTTGAATGCTGTCAGTAAAATTCCCATTACCTGGTTCAGAATTGTGTCACCTAACTCACAAACATGGAAGCTATAAATAAAATCCTTTCGTTATTTTGGTGCATTAGCCACCTTCCGCTGCCTTACAAATGCTCTTGCTCAGCAACCCTGAGAATTTGAGCTTTGCTTTGCTTTTCCCTTGCTGTTGACACTGACCCCATGGGCCTTTTAGGGCCAGATTGGTGTTGTGAGGTTGTTTCATGGCTCTGAGGCCACTCTGTCATTTCAGGGCTGACAGCTGATGCCAGGATAGTCATAAACAGAGCTCGGGTGGAGTGTCAGAGCCACAGGCTCACCGTGGAGGATCCTGTCACCGTGGAGTACATCACACGCTACATTGCCAGCCTGAAACAGGTACTTGGGGCTGCACAGGTCTGCTGAAGATGTGTCCTGACCTGCTACAGATGTTACATGTGCTGTTGTATTAGGGTATGTTATGCATAATGCACACCTTGGGTGTGTAACACAGGTGTAGTGTGTAATAGGGGTGTACCACGTGTGACTGCAGTGTAACACATGTAGCATTAAACATGTCTGTAGCATGTAATATCTGACACTTCTTCAAACTGTCTGTGCTCTGGCCTCACTCTACTTACCTGGTAAAAAACACACTGTGGGTGTTTATTGGGAAAGGGGATGTAGCAATGGAAAAGAAGAGTGTTTGGGTTGGATTTTTTTCCCCCAAGATAATTAGTGCTTGTAAGGACTGCACAGCTCCATGTGTTATGTCCTCAGGAGCTCTCTGCTCATCTCACTCCCAGAACAGTGGACCTGGGTTACTGTCAAACCTCTTCATGGCTCCTGGTAGTTTTTCCTCCTGCAGAGCCATCCTGCAGGGATGGGTGAGAGGGGAGCAAATTGGTGCAGTAGTTAATATGTTTTATGTTTGATATTCATGAATTTAGAATGAATTGCAGCGTCAAAATATGCCCAGCTGCGTTCTGTGAGAAAATTACTCATTTGCCAGTGTATTAAACTGATTTTCAGCCACTAGTGGGAATTAGAAAAAATCAAATTTACTTATGCACAGATGTGTTGGAACAGTGGTGATGGTAATAATGTGATTCTTGTAATAATCACTAGTCTGTCAGAGCAAGGCACCACTTCCCAAGGTTTCACTTTGTTCCTTTCTCCTAATCTCACATTTGTGTCTGTCTGACTGGCACATTCACCATTTCTCTCAAACTGTTGCAAACACACCTGGCTCAGTTCCTGCTGCTGTGGCGCTGTGGTGTCAGCCCTCCTGCTCCTGGTGTGTGACACAGCAGTGACTTGGCTAACAGTGTCCCAGGAGGGCTGTGACATGGCTCCAGTGTAACCCGCTTACAGCCACGGAGCTGCCACGATTTCCTGTGGAATCAGTGCAAATCGTTGCTGAAAACTGTGTTCAGGTGTCCTTACGGTATTTTTTGGCACACTTGTGCAACACTGGAGCTTGCAAACATGGCTCTGGCTGCCTCAGCACCACCCAGCAGCCAGGGAGGTGCTTCTGGAACCTGTAACCAGGTATAGGAACAGGGGTTGCACAGGAACCACCTCTCGCTTGCCTGCCTTAGGGGCTCTGTGAGATACAGAGTCCTGACTAACATGGAGAGAGCCAGCTAAAAGCATTTCTGGCGGCTCTTCTGGTTGTAGCTTCTCCAGAGTCTGCTTTGCACCCTAGAAATGTTTTCAGAACTGCATCTGAGTGCGTGTGTCCTTTGTGCTCAGAGGTACACGCAGAGCAATGGCCGCAGACCCTTCGGGATCTCCGCCCTCATCGTGGGCTTTGACTTCGATGGGACCCCGCGGCTGTACCAGACCGACCCCTCGGGCACATACCATGCTTGGAAGGTGAGTGCATTCAGTCTCTGGTGGAGATGTTTTAATGTCTCCTTTAAAGTGGGATTAGGCTAGAGGAGATCTCACTGGCCAGATGGTGCTGGCTCACAGCTGCAAAAATCCTTAGTGATCAAATGTACTGAGAGTGGCCGTCTGTAGTTCAGCTTTCCTTGGGAAATCTTGTCCCGCTTTCAAAAAAAAACCCCAAAACCAACCCACCTGTGCCAGACAACTGTCTTTGCGTGTGACAGATTATGCAATTGTACAACTTGTATTTCTTTCTTATTCTGCAAATGAAATCTTTTCTAAACTCCCATTCATTTTCTGTTTCCTCTCAATGTTTCCAGGCTAATGCCATTGGCAGAGGAGCCAAATCTGTGCGTGAGTTCCTGGAGAAAAACTACACTGATGAGGCCATTGAAACGGATGATCTGACTATTAAACTTGTCATCAAGGCTCTTCTCGAGGTGAGGCTGTTTCACATCTCTTCTGTGGCTTTTCAGCGTGTCCAGATTCACTTCTTGGATGTGAATATGGGAAAATCTTCATGGATGTCCCAAGGAAGTACTGCAAAGGATCTGTGAGAGCTGTTTACTGTAGGCTGTGGGTGTTGGATTAAATTCAAGGTTCGGAATATATGGGGTAACAATTTCCATAGTTTACACAGAACTTACCAGCAGCCCTGGGGAGGAAAACACACTTCAGTTCTGGGTGTTAACACAATACACCAAAGATGTGCTAAAGCACATGCTGAATATTCTATTTTTTAATTGAAGTTTAAGATACAGAAAATGGCAGAAGTCAGGTGGTGGGACTGAGGTGTTCTCCATCTACTCAGGGCACTGGCACCGGTGTGAAGACCCTTTTGAGAGTTAATGCTGCTGGTGTTGAGAGCTTAGAGCTAAGGAGTGAAACACTCCCCATCCATATCTCTTATCCTTCTAAGGAGACCTGAGAGGGATTTGTTGGAGTGAATTCCTGGCCAGGCTCCTAATGCTTCCCTCTGCCTCACCCAGGTGGTGCAGTCTGGTGGGAAGAACATCGAGCTGGCAGTCATGAGACGGGAGCAGCCGCTGAAGGTGAGGCTGTTGTTTGCTTCTCTTCCATTGAGCCCATCTCTGATACTGTCCTTGTTGATGTGCCTTAAATTCCAGCCCTTAATCTCACATTTTGTACTGACAAACACTTCAGTTTATTCTTAGTGGCCAAGGAATGTTGTTGTGTCTGCAGCAGGTACCTGCTTCCAGATAAAGAGCAGTTAACGTTCTTCCCATGGCAGAACTAGAGTTGCTTCCATAAATGTCTCTTAAGAGCATTGGTATCCTGAGGGTCACCCATGTTTCTGTTTTAGATCCTAAACCCTGAAGAAATTGAGAAGTATGTGGCTGAAATTGAAAAGGAAAAGGAAGAAAATGAAAAGAAAAAACAGAAGAAAACATCATGATGAATGAAATGTACCTGCTTAGCTGCTTCTTTTTAATTCAAGTGATGGGTTATTCTGTATAGACATGTAGGCATTCCAGTTACTCATACTGTGCTCTCTTGAGACCTACAATAAACCTACTGATTTTTTTTTAAAGCTGTTATTTAAAAAAACCCGGTCTGTTCCTTGGATTTTAATTACCCAGGATGATCTGGTTGGCTACAGAACAGCAGCAGTGACCCATTAAAGGACAGAGACTTTGCTTGCATTTTTTTCCCTGGACACTTCACTTTGTTTAATGGTTCTTTTGTGCACTGTCTCAGTTCTCAGCATATCCTTTTCTTTTACCTTGAGCAGCTGTCTTGGGGGTTGTGTTATGGCCTCAACATAACTAGTACGGAGTTGGAGTTTTTATTCCCTAACAGGCATCTTTCAAGGTGAAAGGGCTGGGTCTAGACACAGGCCTTGCAGCAGCCAGTGACAGCAGGTGTGTGTTTTACTGCTGAAGGACAGGACAGAGATGGGGGTCAGCATGAGAACTTGCTGCTGCAGGCACAGGGCTCCAGGCAGAGGTGCATGAGCTTGTGCTTCCAAGTCTGGTTCAGAGTAAAGCATTGCTGTTGTGAGTGTGCTGGGGGGGTTTATACACCAGGAGCTAAACAATAATTACAGCATGTGTTACATACACAGCGTTGAAACTCTGCTCCAGTTTCTCCTTTTGTATTTGGCCTCACACACTTCCTCTCTGCCCCTTATCCCAGGAGTTGTTTTTAGCTGTTTCCTCATTTCAGAGGAGCCTCAGGCCCCTCAGCGCCTGAGCTCATTTTCCCAAGTCGCAGTAGTTGGAGCAATAGGAACAGGTGCCCCTTAATTGTAAAATTTCCCCCATTTGTATCCACCAAGTGGGTGGAACCAAATTGCTCTTGCACGCTCAGAGAGGGTGTGGCAGCAGGCACAGCAAGGACAGAATGTGGCCCAGGAGCCTGCAAGAGGCAGCTCAGGCATTGGAGCCCCTGCGCAGGACACCTCAGCCCCGAGGGGCTCCAGGGTGAGGATGCTCCAGGCAGCAGAGACAGAGTTGCAGCAGAGCTCACACAGTCCTGGGCTCTCACACACCCCAGAGCTGTTTACAGGGAAATGCTGCCCAGCAAAGTGTGGGCTGAGGATCCCACGGGAGTCAAGGACAGGGAAGCAGCAACGCTACTGCTGCTCAGGGACACATTAGACCACATCAGACCACATGAGCCAGAGGAAGCGTGATCCTTGGAATACCGAGTTGTTCAATGTATCAGCTCTTGGACTGGACTGTTGAAGGCAAAAAAGCTGCACTTAGTTCCCTGGTCGTCACTACAACTGTTCCCACACACGGGGAATGTTCCCTGGGGAAGCTGACAGGGCTGCAGCCAAGGCCTCAGTGCTCCTGGGGAAGAAGGGCTCACAGGTAACAAGCCCTGGGGCTGAGCCACAGCCACCGGGCCCCTCTGCTCCCAGACATCAGGCTGAGCACTCGGCTCAGAGGCTGGGACACAGCCATGGGACACAGAGCCTTCAGCAGTATCAAGGAACAAGGATGTGCTTATATGCCTGGGAGCTGAAGCTTTACTGTGGAAACAAGGGAATTGCTCCCACTCAACTAAAAAGGCACAGTTACTCCTGAGTAATGGTGATTACACAGGAGCAGTGAGGATTTCTTACCCATCCTCTGCTGGGGCAGTGTAATTCCATCTCCACACTTAGAGCCACAGTGGCTGCTTTGCCAGCAGAGAAATTAGAGGCAGAGCAGCTCTGAGCAAGCCCTTTGAGTACATCCCAGCTCACAGGTGTGAGCCAGGTCCTGCAGCAGCAGCACTCACACCTGACAGGCTCCTGGGGAGCCCCACCAGCCCAGGGAGTCCCTCTGCGAGGCTGGGGTAACATAACCCTCATTAGGCTGAGTCCCAGCACAGGAACCAGGGCAACAGCACAACGTGCAGTGCCTGGATTTGGGGGTTTCAGCCCTTTTCCAGTACTGTGTAACACTTCCAGGTTTGCCAGAGCTCTGCAGCCAGGTTTTCTCCACCTTGGATGAGAGCCCAGCAAGGACAGGCACTGGAGGAGTTGCAGGGAGTGATATTATGGAGCTAGGTACAGAACAGAGGTGGAGGGAAACACTAAACATTTACATGTTTATTATAATTACAATTTACATTACTCCAAAGAGCAGCCCCACTGCTATGTTCTAATTCTCAGCAATAAAGTCCTACAAAAATAAATCCAAGCTTTTACAGTAACCTAGGTCAATGCATAACTAAAAAAACTTGAGCTATGTAAGGGGTTCAGTCATCAAGGTGCTTTTTCAACAAAATTCCCTACCAACCAAAAATGGGACACATGCCTATAGCAATTTAACCCACTTATTTCATGCAAACAAAGGTAACCCCTCCCTCCCAGCCCTCTCCCCACATACAGATTTTTAAAAACAAAAGAAAAACAACTAAACTATTTACAGTATGGGGGTATAGAGGAAAGAAATTAAACATGCCCATCTGTTAAGCTTCATTATATGGTCTCCCATCCCTAGTTGAATGAAAACATTCCAAAGAGTTCCACCACAGTCTACTAGAGTACAGAGAACTGTTTGCATTTGGTGCCGCCTCCAGCGAGGTACAAACCGAGGCAAAGGAGTCAGAGCTTCAGGTCTCCTCCCCAGACAGTCACTACTGCCCCAAACTCTGTACCTGAGTGAGGACGTTCACTGCTCCCATCCCACACGGTGTCCCCATGCTCCAGCCAGGAGCCCCAAGCCCAAGGCACTCCCAGCACCCTTCAGCTCGAGGCAGAGCCACGGTCCTGTGGTACCTCCAGCCCAGCACCAGCCCACAAACAGCTGTACAGTCAAACACTACTACATGATCAACACTCCAGTATTCCCAAGTGACAATATACACAACTCTTCAGCACCAGGAATCCATCTCTCCAGATACCAAGTGCTACTTCACACCTGCTGCCGAGATCCGTGAGACCAGCAGCACCAAAGGATCCATTTGGTTACTCAGAACAAACAAATTATAGCTGGTTTATTTCAAGTGAGCTTTGGTTCCGTGTTAAAACAGCATGATTTCTCTTCTCCAGGGTTCAGAAAAGGAGTCTGACTTTGAGCTTAGACTATAGCAGCCTTGAGAGACCCAGAAAGAAGAACTGTGTAAGTTAGTCTGCACTTGAAAAACACAAACAAAAATAAAAAGACACCCTGAAGAAGGTACCCCTGAACACATTCCCTCTTCCAAAAAATATTCCAGCGGACAGTGGCTGGTCCAAAGTAAGTCCAAAATATAAGCAGTAGTACATGAAATTCTGTCACTTGAGCTGAGACAGTAAACAATATGAACCATTTTCCCACATTAGTGCAGCAGTTGGTTGTTTTCTTTCTATATACAGTTTCATCCTCTCAGGAGAGATGTTTGAACCTATTCAGAAAAAAGGTAGAATTAGATTTGATATTATGGGGTTCTTCTCCCAAGAAGAAAAATAGCAAAGCTCACACCCCTGTATCAGCTGAAATGCTTAGCTAGAAACCAAGAGCTGCTTGCTTGAGCTGAGCCTTTTCTTAGACAGGTGAGCCCAAGAAATCAACAGAACAATCAGCATGTTAAACACCATGTTAAACCACTTCTATCTCCTTCTACCCCTTAGAAATATCAATCAGATCCAATAAGGAACAATTCTTGATAATCCATGAGACTGGAGAGCAAAACAGGCTGCAGAGACAGTTCAGGCAAGGAATAAGACAAACCTGGCTCAGAGAGAGTATTTACTCTTGCTAGAGCACTTGCCTCTGAAGTTACACTCTGCCAGTACCAGCTCTGTGAGTGGTTTGGTTTCTCCTCGCTGCTCCACTCCCCCTTCCACCTCGAAATCCACCTCGAAAGCTGCGGCCACGAAGGAACCGTCCAGACACTCCAAATGTCTCTGTATTGAGCTTCCTTTCCTCAGCCCATGTGGTGCGCCTGGAACTGAACAAGGCTGAGGTCAGGTTGAACACAAACACTTAAGAGCCACCAGCTCACTTAGAGAGGAAGCATCAAACCCCTGATTTTGTTGAGCTGTACTGCAACAAGAACCAGCTGCAGTGTATGTGCTCTAACCCAACCCTTCTGCAGCCACAGAGCCAAGGGAATCCCCTGTGCTGACACTTTAAGGGATGTCTCATTTCTCCAGGCACTTGATAACATCAGCGTTGGCAGTGAAAGCTGAAGCTTTCCCTTCGTATTCCCAACATTTAACCTAATGCATTTCCACAGCCAGAGCTGACCTCTCTGCTCCAGCTCCAGGCTTAGCTCACTCCTGTCTGCCAGCTGCACCTTCAGCACAGCATGACCCTGATGCCTCCTCTCCCACAAGCAGATAAGGAATTTTTTTAAAATCAATGAGTTCAAAGTCAGTACTGGGAAACAGAAACGGAAACTCCTCTATCATAGTTTAGGCAAGTGTATCTCATCAGCTGAAATGCTTTTTGTTTGATCCCACTGCATGAAGCTTGGTTCACATCACTTGTGAGCCACCAAATGCATGGCAATGCTCCCTGTCTGAAGTCTATTCTAAAGTTTTTAAATAATTAAACCATGTCACATAGATTATGTCTGAAATTTTATGCCTAAAATTCCATTTAAAAACCAAGATTTTAGAAAACACTCACCTAGATTTCAGTTCTGAAGAAATGTTGTCAAAGAAAGACTTGGATTTATCATAATAGCAGTTGGGCCCCAGCAGGTCCTCCTCTGCATTACCATCATTGTTTTGGGTTGCCACTCCAGGGTCCCCTTTTTCTTCCCCCGTCTCTGCTTTGTCATCTGAAGATAATGAAATGTATTACACTTCCTTGAGGCACACACTGCAGAGCCATCTGTTCTCTTGCTCCCTCAAACAAGATTTGAGATGAAATCATGCAGTTTCTCAGAACGACTTTGTCTATGCAGTGTTTACTACTAGCTCAGCAATTCATATTTAATGAAGGCACAAACCTTTAAAGTTTAGTTTCTTCTTGAATTCTTTATCAAGTTCTTCTCTGTTGAATTGTGCATTTGCACTTTCAAAGTCAAAGTCACCTTCAAACTTTATTGTATTTTCCTTCACAGTAGTTGGTCTGTTTTGTCCTCTAGAACGGTTTCTGGTTCTCCTGTTTCCTGAAAGCAGGAGAGTTTAAACACTTGGTAACGCACAGGGAGGTTACATGACTTGCTCAAGACCAGAGGAAACCAGGGATAGAACTCAGGAGTTTCTGGCTTCCAGTCCTGTGGTTAGGCCACACCTCTTTGAAAGCAACTTCTGATTTTGGCTGTAGAAGACACATTACAGCAACACTTTAACTTTCTGAGCAGCATTCCTGAATGTCAGTCTTACCACTAAGACAGAGTGCACCCAACTTTCCTTCCAGTGTGCAGAGAGGAAGTCAGAACGAGCACTACAGCAAGAAAAGCTGAGGGAGGTGGGGAAAATTATCTTTCCTGTCTGCTCTTCACCTGCAAACACAGCACTGTAATTAGCCTAAAATCTGTCGTGATGGCAAAGAGGAGGTCTCAGAAAATCCAGCAAAAGACTTATCTACCCACAAAGGGAGCTTGTACTTTGTCTAGTTTCTGATTTCCAACTGCGATGCTATCCACTCCTTTTTGGAAAAGTTATAACCCCTTCTACACACTAAGTAATTTGAAGACCTGAGAGTCTGAAGTGTTGTTTCCTGACTTTTCTCATTTCACTTGGGCAGAAACCTCTTTGAATTTCACCTTCTGACCCATGCTTATACTGCCACTTTGAAATAAGAATTCTGCTCTATGGAGGTGAGTGTTCCATCGTTCATCTCTGTTATAAAAGCCCTGCAAAGTCTTAAATAGGCTGCCTCTCCCAGTAAAAATACTTAAGGTTTCAGAGAAATCCAGTTGCTGCTGCCAAGTCACAGCATTGATTTTTATGACATACCTTCAAGTTTCTAGAAAAGGCGCTAGAACTCTGTCCCTGGAATGTTCTGAACTTCTGCGACTCCAGAAGCTGTTTTGTTAGGGAAGCATCTCTGGATGCCCAAAGCTTTCTCTCAATCTTCTGTCAGATAATCCTTCACTGAAGTTAACACCACTTGCCTTCACAGGCTGATGCGACTGTTTAGCGTCAGCTTAACCTACCCGATCTTCTCCTTTGAGGTCTTCTGTTTTCATCATTCACCTGTCCTTGGGTTTGCACAGGTGTTGCCTGAACTGTATCTACTGAACAAGAAGGATAAACTTTAAAGGAGCACAAGGACAATCCCCAACCAGCTCAGTTTTGCAGCGCACCTTGGAAGGATGCTCAGCCCAGCACTCGGGGCTGCAGTGGTGCGTACGTACCGCTCGCCTTGCTGTTGGCCTGCGGGACCTGCCGGGCGCTGCGCGGAATCCCCGGAGTCACCTTCACTGGGGGCAGCTTTTGGGAGTTCATGCTGTCAACTGGGCCAGTCTGGACAGCCTGCTCTACCATGGGGCTTTTGCGGACTGGGTGAACAGAAGGAAAGCCAGCACCTGGAAAAAATCCCAATGACTAAGTGCCTCTCTGAAAATCACCATTCAAACCCTGCCCACTTCTAGGGAGAAACCATTTGGTCAAGAATGAGTCAAAGCCTTCAGTGTGCATCATTACAGGCTAAGTTTAAATGGCACCAGGTAAGGCACCACTGCCATACAAATCATGGCTCTCACATCCAGAGCCTCAGTATCAGGAAATATATCCATTTGTTCCTTAAATCAAGTTAGACAAACATTAAACAACAAAGCCAGGTCAGTCTCTCAGACAGTTTATACCACAATCTAATTTCTATGTTATGCAGGATTTTACTTTACATGATAACTTTAAATCCAAAACAGAAATTCACCATTTTGAAACTGTTCAAGAAAGTTTCCCCACTTTGTCAAAAAGGTTTTGCAGCAAAAGCTTAAGCACCTCAGCTATATCCCCTTTTGTAAGCTGCTTTTAGAAGTCCTTCAACTTCATTGCTTATTGTTAGAACTTTCAGACAAAGAAAACCTGAAACCAGACCAGGATCTCAAAGTTACCCTTTTAAATTCCTTCTTGGTCAAGGCCAAAGTGTTACCAAGACTTCTGTTGCTCTTCCATCCAGGCTTATTTATTCACACTACAAAACATGTAAATACTTTTCATGGTTTGGTATACCTTACACCAATTATATTAAAAATTGACAGTCTTCAGTACTCAGAAGAAACACTGCATTCTAGGTTTAATTAGAAGATTTGGAGTACTACAGGTTTATGTAGTTATGCATAAGAACTGCTTGGAAGCGAACTTTAGCTGAATATATTAAAAGAGCAAGAAAAGTGAAAAGCTGAGGAGTTCACACAAACCAAGCCACTGACACTTCTGGGTCACCCAAGTCCACATGAGATATACCCAGTAGGTTACATCATGCAGGTTCCCAGTTAATGTACACCTGGAAAACTTGCAAGGAAGACAGACATATCCTAAGGATTATTGAGTAGGACAAAGCTGATGTGCAAGTTTAACATGAGAAAGTTTCAAAGTTTAGCCAGAATATTGAGAAACTACGTACAGATAGATGGCCAAAAGCAGAGAGTAAGTAAAAAGCTTCATGCCAACACAAGCATACATGCTTAAGCTAAAACCAGATGAAACTAATCATATTTAAATGCAGGCTGCAACTGGTCTCCCTGCTCTGAGGATGGTCAGCCTGGTATCTCAACCTCTTTTAAAGGTTTTACACATAGAAGCAAGCACCCAGAACTGTGTTATTTCTGCTACACAGGACTCAGGAATTGCTTACTGTTAGTCATGCTTTACTAACTGGGAATCTGGACAAGGTACAATGCCCCATCATGCATGAAATCTACCCAGATGTTTCCTCGATTACAGAAAATATTCCCATATTTTTGATCAGCCTACAAGGCCACCCACAATTTAAGCAGTGTGCTTCTCTTTCCAAGAAAGGCTGACTAATTCCTCACCCAAACCTTATGGTGACACATGTTCCTGGACACGATGCAGCACATTAGCATCTCTAAACTTCATCCTTCTCCTGATACTTACACAAGAGGATCCACTGTCCTGGACTTTTCTTTTCTCCTGTCTCTCTAAATGATACTTCTAGGACAGGAGGAATCATACTTCATGTAATGAAAGGCAAAAAAACAGCTGAGAACAAACTAGTTCTACTGGCATTACCCATACGAGCACTATTATTCTAGGAGGGGTTAACAAGAACAGAGTGTTTGCAAGTGCCATGCAGTTCTTCCAAATATTTGGAGTCCTCAAACTGCTGTTACCCTTGGAAGAGAGCTGATGGGACTCTGAAGACATGTCAGGCTCTGAAACAGGTTGTGGAGACGGAGAAGAACTAGGGCTGGAAGCAGCTGCTGATGCTGGAGGGCTTACCAATTTCTCTAAAGAGATAGAGGGAAGAAGAGAGAGCAGAGATACATGGATAAGATACAAGGCAGTGAAACATCTGAAGGACTTGGAAAGAGATACAAGATTCTCTAAAGCAGCATTAGAGCAGCTTATTTACACTCCTCTCTGGGAATACAAGTTCTTTTTTACATGTGATGTGAGGTGTGTTAGGTTAGAAATGAACTGGCCTCAACTGTCAGGTATTCCCATTAATTTCAGAAAGAAACTTCAGCTATTTAGTTTGTTTCTTTCGTGTGCATGTGTGTGCACGTGCAAGTGAAATACAGGCCTCCTTGTAGTAAAATCGTTGCACAAAGTTGTTAGCTACTTATTCACTGCTCCTTGCAGCCTGACACTTGGCAAGGAGTTTGGTATTAGTTATTGTTATACTGTTTTTTGGTTTTACAGCAGCTGCATACAAGACCATACCTTTATTCTAGCAAGTAAAGTTTGTACTTACCTAAACCTAAGGAAGCTGCATACTGCTGGCTAAGCAAAGAGCTGGCAGCAAGCTGGCTGTAAGGTGGCATACCTCTAAACGGGCTGTAAGGCACATGTGGCTGAAAGGATGATGTAGAGGCAGAGCCCAGTGAAGACTGTAACAAGACAAAGTACATTTCCATTTACAGTGTCCAGAAGTCAACTTGCTTTGGCAGTGGTTCTTTACTTCATGTACAGCATTACTAAAGCTTAAGTAACTTCTGAGAGGGGTTAGAGTTTACCTCTTTATGATTTTCCTGCATTCTCAGCTAGCTCTGGCTTTTGTTGACTGAAGTCTTTAATGCTGCTGCTACTTTAAACATTACAACAAAATTCAGGATGCTTCAAATAATCTGAAGATTCCTGGAGACACTGACTTGCCTTCATTTTTATAAGTTTTTTTTATCAAAATGCAGTCCTTCAACACCAGTGTTTTATCTCAGCTTTTTATCAACACTTCAGGCTAACTTACTTGGACAATGGCAGGATCTTGTGGCAGAGTATGCTGAGCTTTTGGAGGTTCACAGACAGTGATGTCTTTGATGTCACTTCCTCGAAAAATAATATACTCATAGATTTCTTCTCTGGGAGGAGCCGGTCTGTCTGTGGGCCGGTCCTCGGTCCCGAAGGATCGCACTGGAGCATGGAAACGGTGACATTAGTGCAGTATTGCCATCACAGCATCGTGCAAGTGCAGATTTATGCAATTAAAAAGTACTCCTTCAACACTTGCCATTTGTAACAACAACAACAACGGCTACGTCCAGAACCCTCAATCTCCTTCTCACACACATCTGTTCCCTCAAATGCCAACATTTTCAGCAGCCTGGATAAACAGTTTTGTTTACATCAAGCTGTGAAGGTAAAGACCATAGACCAGCTGGAGTGAAGAATCCCACTCCAAACCCAAGGACTTCCCCACAGTGCTGTCTGTACTCTCCTTCCCTCCCCAGCAGCTGTCCCATGCAGGCATTCAGCTCCAGACAACTGCACCAGACCACAGGAGAGGCCCCTGAAGCAGCAGGGGGAAATCTCAGAAGGTTTTAGAGCTCAAATCCGCACCTTTGGTTTCATAGGTTTATTACGCAGATAGAGGTAGTTTTATCAATGATAAAAACTTCCCATTAAAATTCCCTCTCTACTCCAATGCCACTGGTTTTATGATTAATGTGACTACAAAGCAAGCCATTAGTGATAAATCTAAGATCTCAGTGCTTAGGGAGGCTTTACTGAGTGCCAGCTACCAGAACACTTGAACAGGCACTAACCAGCAATGTCACACGTTAAGAGTGAGAACAAAAAAGACTTCAGCTGACTGTGGCAGCTACTGGGTAGAAGCATAAATTAATTTGAGCCATTAAGGAAGAAGAGGTCAGACTGGATTGTTGGCACAGGAAAACAGATAGCACAGTTACATCAGACACTGACAGGTGAAAGCTTGAAATTTCAGCCACAAGTTACAGAAGCCCCAAGGTTCACTGGTCTGGCAGCCTTCTGTCTTTGAGAGGGACTCCCAGTACAGATGAGCACCAGCACATAGTGGCTTGATGCACATTTTCTGCCAATGGAAAAATTCTGTATTGGAGTTCCCTCAATTGCTTCTAACAGGTTATCATGGAAATACTGAAACACCTCCACCAGAACATGACACTCTTCCTGTCACACAGATTACGGGGGCACCACAGCTTCCCAGGAAAAAGAGCACCAAAAGTGGATGCACTGAACCTCACCACTGAGCATCCCTGGCACATCATGCTGCTTCTAACTTAGAAGGAGTTTTGGCAGTTGTAGCCAGGGATTCTCCAGAGTCCTGTTCCAGTATGAACAGCTGTATGCAGGTGGTTCACCTCACCAGGCAGCACTTAGTGCTGCAAATGGTCTTCACCCCTGTTAACACACGGGTGAGCTCCCAAGGAGCAGGTGAATGCCAGAATGTCCCTACCACACTGCTCAGCACCTCAGCTGGCACCTAACAGGAAGGGAATCTTCACTGGTACAAGGACAAGCTGTTACTCACTGCCTTTCAATGGCCATCTTCCACGAGTTCCTAGGGTAAATAACCTCTCCAAGTTATTTTAGATCTCCATCTGCTGTTTGATCATATTACAGCTGTAACCCAGTCAACCAGAAGCAGATTATAAACTGAAAGCAATGCTTGTGGCCTTTTGGACATGAACTGTACCACTGATCTCTCTGCTCAAAATGAGATTATTACAGTTCACGGCAAGATGTACTAAAGGTATCCAGGGACTACTGCAGGATCCCACAGCTAACTTGGAAAGCACCATGATCAGCCCATCAACTTCCACACAGACAAACACATGACCTGCAAAGCCCAAAGCTGCCCAGGCAGACTCTTGGTTGGCTGATCCCAAGGTTTCTAACAAAACCGGTGGAAAGGCATGTCCTTGTTGTAGACAAAAAAAACAGGGCTGTAGGAGTTGAGCTTGCCTGTCCCAGCACCTGAGGTGTTTAACTGTTTCTGGCACAGCACAAAGTGCAGCTTTAAGTTCTTGTGGAGGTGGGAAGGGCTGTCTCCCATGGAGTTAGTGACTATTGCTCACAGATGAACAGGAAATCAACCCCACACCACTGCAGCTCCTGGTTCACAACACAGTTCCAACTTGTGTAGGGCTGTTGAGCTTAAGCTCTGCATGGGCAGGAAGCACGGCAAGAGTGACTGGAAAGCAGGGCTTACGTGGATATTTTTTGTTGAAAAACTCCAATTTCTTTAGACTTCTACAGAAAGGGGAGTAGTTTCTGGCCTTCACTGCTGACAGGACACTAGTAGGCTTAAACTTCCTTTGTTTGCAATTGAAGTTTAGCCTCTAACAAGACAGACAACTTTCTTGTAGTGATTAATTAAGTCCATGGAATCTCCAGCATTTAAGATACTGTGCACGTGTTGAGGTTTAACAAATATAAATCAATTGAAGTTAGCCTGGCTTCAAGTGAGAGGCTGAACCAAATTTCTTCCTGAGGTCTCTCTCAACTAAAATTTTTCTTTATGAATGATAGAAGTAAAAGAGAACAGCACCTGCATTGCACATGGAAGTGTTTAAACAGTGGCATCCAGGGTTTATCAACAATATACCTGCAGTCTGGACAACTTCAACAGCATGTCAGTAATTCATGGCCCTTCTAATGCCTTAGAGATCAAGGGGTTAATACTGCTGTGACTGACTTCAACATTGTTGCTACACTTGTAATTCTGACACTAATTTTGCTATAAAGGTTCTAAATTTGAAAAACCCTCTGAGTTACAATGAAAAGCGGGGTTTGTACTGTAAAGTTTATAGAGCAGCTCTTTAGGAAGGGAAAAATGTATTCTCCATCTACTGTACCAACTACTACTTAGGCATTCCAGTTCATCAAAACTGAACACTGAGAGACCAATAAATACAAGAACTGCCAGAAATCTTATCCACAGCATGTACTTACATCATAAAGCACTTTAAGTACACATGCCTTTGAAACACACCACTTCAGCTCTGAAGTGTAAGGAACCATTCCTACTTGCTGCTGGGTCAAGGTGAAGACCTTCCTGCACCTACAGGAAAGGAACTGCATCCTTCCAGCAACCTCTCAAGTACTTTCAGCCAAGCACTAACACAAACAGCTTCATTTGTATATTTAAATAAACAGCTACATTCCTAGAGAAAAAGTGAATTTGAGAAAACTCGCTTTTTAAACTTCAGAATACACTCTAATGGGTGTCAAATAATGTCCAGCATCATATAAACATCATTCTACTGGGTAAACACTGGGGCACAGGCTGCCTTGAGGGTAGTTGTGAATCTGGCAAGTCAGTGCCTCCTGCCAGCAAACAGCCTTTCAAAACAAAAGGTGTTTGTTTTGTGGACAACCCCGATGGCTGGCTGCAGGCAATGAAGAACGTGTGAACTTCCCAGAACGAGGAAGGACAAAACTCAGGGAAAGAAAACGCCGATGAACATTAGCTGAAGTAGCCAAGCTGGACTTGAAAAGCAGTACAGAAATAAGATCATGTTTGAGAGACTAAACAAGACAGGACAGGTTTTACTGAGATGAAATACAGGAGTTCCCAGCACAGGTGACAACTGAACCCAAATGACACTGGTTCAAAGATAATGATCAGTATTTCTACAGGGAAACAAAACGCAAAGCCTCGCTGAGGAGCCAGCAAGGTCGGCGAGCCAGACCCACGTGCAGGTGCCCCACCAGCGCTCTGTGCAGCAGCTCCCACCCTCCTCACCTGAGCAGAGTCCAGTTATCGATCACGGAAGGAACAAAGACACAGCAACAGCACTGTTTTCCTCAGCGCCGGCCTGGGGCCCTGCTCGAGCCGAACACCGACAAAGAGCCGGGCACAGGCGGGCGAGGGGAACCGAAGCACGCACAGCGATGCCGAGCGTCACCTCCCCGCTTCTGACAATAGCAAGAGGAGCCAGCGCTGCCGGCAGCGCTTCTCCCCAGGAACTCCCCGGGAGAGCCGAGGGCTGCTCAGCATCCCGGGCCCTGCCCGCCCCTCCGGCGCGGCCCCTGTCAGTGCTGACTCACGGAGAGCAGCAGCGCTCCGGACCCGGGGCTCCAGCCCCGCGGGGCGGGCGGGCCCCGGGCGTGCTCATTGTTCGCGGCACGGCGGCCCCCGCCGCGTCCCCTCAGCCAGCGCCGGCCTAGGCCCGCCCGCGCCCCCCACAGGGCCCCGCCTCACCCTTGGCCAGCGCCACGGTGGAGTTCTCGGTGTCGATGGTGTAGAGGATGCCCTCATNGGCGGGAGCGCGCGCACTTCGCTTCCCGCGCTGCCGCGGCTGAGGGGAGCGCGCGGGGGGGGGGGCTGTGGTGAGGGCAGCTCCGTGACACCGAGCCCGTGCCACTGCCCCTTGTGTGGCACTGCCCCTCGCCCGGGTGGCACCGCCCGCGTGTCACTGCCCCTCACTCGTGTGTCATTGCCCCTGGCTCCCGTGGCAGAGCTGCTGCCACACAGCGCGGGGAGAAGGGGGATCATCGCCTTCCCGTCACATAACAGCCATGGCTGCCTCTGCCGGAGCCCCTTCACCGTCCGGTGCCGCGGTTGGTGCTGGCAGAGCCGCGGGTGCCCGGCGGGCCCTGCCGTGTCCCTTTGTTCGGCTGGCCCGGCGCGGGTCACCCCGGCGCAGTCACCCCGTGCCAGGCCGCAGCTGGAGGATGCGACCGCTCCTTGCGGCGTCTCCCGGGAGCCCCCCGGCTCCCCAGCCATTTGCGGGTCAATGAGAGACAACCGGCAGCATCTGGCAGACATGGCCACAGGAGGTGAAATCACTCACCAGCGAGAGGGTGGACGGGGATCAGGCAGGGCAGTTGCATTTGGGGCAGCGGGTCAGAGTGCACAGATCTCACTAATTTGTGTGACGCAAATGAATAAGATTCAAACCCAGCAGCCGGGGACAATGCAGCGGGAGCCATTGTCTGAGTGCGGGGAGGTTCGCTGGAGCTGCAGGCGCCCATGCCTTGGTTCCATGTCTTCCATCAGCGATACAACAGCGACACGGGAGAACGCAGTCCACGGGTTTATCCCCGTGTCAGGGGATAAAGCCCTGCGTCCTTGCACACCATGGCTCGGAGAGCTGTTCTCCCAATGCCCCAAGCTGTCTGCCCTGTGACCTTAAGTATTTTATGGTGCTACTCTTCATGCTGTTTATACAGCCTGAGGAGCAGATCTCCCTGCCTGAAACAGGGCAGATGCTTCCTTTCCACTCGTACAGGCACACGTGTGCGGTCTTTTCCTTGTTAAATTGTTCTGGCATAGAGTTCCTAAAAAAATAAAAACTAAAAAAATTTATATATATTAATTGGAAAAGCAGTAATTTTGAATAAGAAAGTCAGCCCTTAAAGTCAACCCTTTTAGATTTTTAGCTCAACCTTAAGTATAACTTACAGAGGGAAAAGCAGAGATTCCTTTTTTACTGCAGTAAACAGTGCCCTTTAGCGGGCAAATTGCTGGTTAGAAACTTCCCTGATGAAAAAACCTCCTCCAGTTCCTCTGTATGAGGAGTGTCTAGTTTAGCTGTGTAGAAAAGTTCAAATGGAGAAAAAATGGGGAAAGAAATAATAGAAAAGATAGAAAAAAATGTGGCTGCTCAGTTTGGGGCAACCACAAAATTTATTTATAATGAAAAAAATTATGTCAGTAGTGCAACCGAGGTAGAGAAACAGTACTCCCTCTTTTGGTTTAGATCCTCCAACTCCACAGTATGTTTAACTTGATGTTTCTTATTTCCACTCTTAAAATATTCTTAAGAAATAGTAAATGGGTCTCCAGATTTTGCAGTTCAATTCATTTTTTTTCTTCAGGCAAACCAAAATGTCACAAGTTCATAAGCACCTGTGGTTTCAGTACTTTGTTATTTATTGAACAAAAGATAATATTATGATTGTTTTATTCCTTCACTTTTTTTTTTCCTTGAATACCAGGAAAGAAAGAGACAGTCACATGTACCAATACATTGGTGTGGAACCTGCAGGAAGGCTAATTAAAGCAATGTGGAAAAAGAAAACTACACCAAGATGGCATGACCTATACAGTGGTAAGGAGAGCTATGCAAACATACAGAATTTTAGTTATAATCACCATGGCCATAAATCAGCCTGCTTCTGGAATATATTCTTATTGTAATGAATTTCCCCAATGTCTTGTGTTTGACAACAGTCAGAGATAACAAGTGATCAGCAAGAAGAAATATGACACCTGACATTTTAAGTGGCCTGTTAGTATTATTTATTCTGCTAAAAAATACAGTTCTTCATCCACTAAGTGTTGAAAAGGGGGAAGGAAAGAGCATCTTTCACTGTGTAAATTCATGACAAGTGTTCTATCCCGGGCATCCCTCATATGAAGAGGGAACATTTGGCTTCATATGAAGAAGCTGACTGCAGTTCATCACAGCACTAGGAAGAAACCTGGCAGAGAGGCACCTCGTGATCACAGCAGACACAGGATTCACACAACAGCTGCTTGGACTACAGGTAACTGTGGTCTGTGGAGAGTGGAGGTAGGGTACAGTCAGACCATGGAACTGCATAACTAATTCATTCACAGGAAAACCTGCATTGTCAGACCTCAGGAGGCACCCGTGGCAGCTGGAAGGCAACTAGGGGCATTTGGGAGGGTCACCACCCATATATCTAAGCACATTTCATAGCAGGTAAAAGAGAAACCTGTGATTTATAGCAATGATGAGAATTTATGGGGTGCATGATGGTGAGAGAGAACTTGTGTAGTGGATGATGGCCACAACCACGGAAACGTGAGAACTGACTCAGGTGAATTCTGGCAGAGTTAATGACACACCAGCAGTTGGCAGGACACCTGTAACAAGCTCCAGCTGCTGGAAGAAGGGAGCCAGGCACTGGCTGCTGAAGCATCACCTCTTGCACCTGGAGACAATGGGATGCGTTTGTGGATGGTGGCAAAAAAAGAGGAAAGAAAAGAAACAATCATGGAAAAATGGAGGAAGTGAAAATGGACCAGAGATTTGAATTTGGGTGTGGCAAACAAAACAAATGATACAAAGGAAAGGAGAAATGTTTGAGCCCTAGAGGAAGAGATGTTAGAGCAGTAGTTTCAAAATAAGATTATGGTAGCTGCAGGGAAGGAGGGGAAGATCACCAAGTACAGAACACAGTTCTACAGAGGTGTGGGAAGTGGGTAGTAGAAAACAGACCAGGAATGAAGGAGGGACTAGAACAGGATAGAGAAACAGAAAAGATTCAGGAAAGATAAGGAAAAAAATGATCCATTCTTGTAAGGGTTTTTATTCTACACAAAGAAAAGCTGATGAAGTAGAATAAAGAAAAAAGCATGTAAATTCAACTGAATGAAACTAAGATAAAGGGAATAGAGGGGGATGGAGAATGGAATAAGGATAATGAAAAATGGAAATATTAAGAAGTAGAAAAAATGGTAGCCTGTATTTAGACAATGTGGGCTTCGTACAATTAGTTTCTCAACTTCCCACACTCTAAGAAAAACAGATACAATGATGTATGGAGGAAACAGTGTTTCCTTACATTAGTTTGTGTTACATCTCAGGAAAAGGGGTTTCTCTTCTGGAAAAAAAAATCCATCAAAACAGTGAGTGTTGTTTTCTTTTTTTATTTCAGGAATAAATACAGAGACTGTGATACCTGTAATGCTGTTCTGTCTGCTCTCCCCTTTCTCTCTTTCTCTTTTTCTCAGTTTTGAGTCTGTGCCTCAGGCATTTTAATTTTGACATCTTTCATTCCACCCCCATATATCAAATTTAAAATCAGTTTAACTCCTGGTTTTAAATGAAATATTTTATAAAATGTCATAGTTTTAGGCTTATGGGGGTTTGCCTCTCTTAATTAGTGCCTCGTCTGTGTACTCAGTGGCACTGGTGTAAATCTGCATTTTTCCATTGCACTTCTCAGCAATCCAAGGGCATTGCACAGACAAAACAAAATATATTTTACCAGTGAGGAGATGACAGAGAGCTTAAACTTCTTATCCAGTCCCATAGAGTTTGTGAGCATGAAAGTGAAACCACACTTTGAGTACTGTTTATTTGAATGCTCCAACTGTATGAAATATAAACATAAGAGGAAAAAATGCTCACGTGAGTTTGGCTGAAAACAAACATATTTTGTACAGATACAGAGTATTTATAATGTATGGTGTCAGTATCTGAGGTAAGCAATTACCTATAAAGATTAAAAAAGCAGCATTTTGTATTACTTACTAGAATTTACAGGCTCTACATCTACACTTTAACCAGCTTTATTGTAAATACACTCATGTTAGAATGATATGTTTTTATTTTCTTGTCCCATGAATGCATTCAATCCCACTTTTCATGCTGTAGTCAGTTATTCTTTTTCCTGAAAAATCGACCACTTTCTAAAGGGAAATGCAGTTCCTTGCTATAATGCAAAATGATCATTTCTTTTGTACTTGTGAAAATCCAATGGTAAAATTACAAAAACATGCTGAAGAATTTTTCTGTTTGTGTAGCACTTCCATGTGGAAGATTCAAATTACCAGTTTGACTTCTAAACTTTTCAGTTTTTTAAGGTCTATCAATATATCCACTTTAATGGGTGGGATAAGCAAACAGTGCTGTTCTGACCTGCCCAGTCTTTGCTGTTTATATGCCATGAATCTGCTTAAAAGTTGTGTTCTATTGCCTAAATCTATCAAGGTTAGAAGTCACTTTTGATGCAACAGAGTAAGGAGGGAACATACATTTACTTGTTTTTATAAAACTGAATCTTGGACATGTGTAACATCTTTTATTAGAAAGAACACAGACTGCTATTCCAGCCTTTCCCCACACACACACAACTCCACCAGTGTCTATCTTACATAAATGAGACCAAAACCCACACTCAGTATTAGGCATAAGACTGAGAACATAGCCCAAAATCCTGCCTGCTCTTGCAGTTCATTTCATCATTGAAGTATTGGAGAATGGAACAGTTAAGGAAGTGTAAGTACCTTTTATAACAAGGCTTTCTGGATCGTGAATGGCAAGATGAAGTAATCCTGGCTAAGTAGGTAGTGATTTATTCACAGATGTGGAAGCTGGATATAATTTTAAGAGATCCTTTCATGAAGACAGTTAAATGGATAGTGTATGTGATACAAAAAAGGTTGACAAAGCTGAAGTTTGCAGTTTGGTGACAAAAGTTGAAGGATGAAGACTTTTAAGTCAGACACTTTCTAAAAAAGGCATTTATGCATCTATCTCCCATTGAAAAGAGTAAGAAGATTCAGACCTAAGTTTAGAAATAATTAGGGCATAAAGAGATATAGTTGTCTATCTAGGAGAGCGGGGAGCACTGAACAGTGCCTAAGTTCCATTAGGTGAAATTTCTGGCTGGGTTTTTGGCTACATAGGCTGCTTTTCCTTGGAAAATGTTGCACTGAAGTGAATGGCAAACCTCTGTGTATCCTCACAGATGCGCTGATGTGAGGGCATAGGATGAAAGTGGGATTTCATAAAGTTCTTCCAGGCATGAAGTGAGCAAAAGGTGGATTGAAGACATGCTGCAATGAAAAAAAAAAGGAAGTAATAAATGATGAAAGGAAGCAAAAAATTGTCTTATAGGGATGAAATGCTGCAGAGGATTAGCCTGCAGGGAAAGATTTTGTAGAGGTTTACATTTATGCATTAACTGGGAGAATAAGAACCTGTGTATTGAGCCTCATGCCCAGCTTTCTGAGAGGTCTGAGAGCTGCAGTGATAACCAATGATCTAAATCCACTTCTGGGCTGAAGAGAGCCCAGGTTACAACCAGACTGTCACAACTGACCTACTTGGTGCACTTGACAGCGTCTCAGTGGAGAGACCAAGGAGCAGATGGGAGTACAGCCTGATACATCACTCTGGGAGCAGTCTTTTCTGAACAAAATCAAATGTTTTGGAGAATACAAAACATACTGCAGACCCCTGGATGTTGCAAACCAGCAAATGTCACTATTCCCTGGACAGGAATCTACCTTCACCGGGTGGGTTTGGCTAAAATTCCAGAAAGGTCGACAGCAATGTTTCTTTAAGGGCTCCTCCTTCCCTCTCTGAACTTTTCTCTCTCTCCAAATTATTGAACACATTCCAGCTATCAGTACTGAGCACTATTTCCTTGGCACTGAGGCTTCAGTGGGGTTGAACCAAGACCCTGCTGCACAGCTCTTGCTGTGCAAATCAAACCGTAGGGCAACAACGCACATCACTGGGCTGAGAACGTAGAGGAAAGAGTTCTTTATGAGATATTGTAGTTCAGAGACCTCATTTGTATTAATTCTTTACAGTGGACTCTTCTTCAGCCAAAGAATCTCCCTCTCCTTACCTGTTTTACAAATGAGTCGTAGATTCAGCTTCTTTCTGTTCAGTGAGGTAAGGGATCATTTTACCAGCCTTGGCAGTGTGCTGTTCTTCCCCTGCACAACATCTGCTGTAGTTTTCATGGCTTGAATTGTTCCTGGACTTGTTTTAAAAGGCATGTTTCAGAAATGTCTTTGAGGATATGAATTATTAGTCATTGTTTTATCTTTTAGGGTGTTCTGAATTTATCTTTGCTATTTTCCTTTTTAAAATAAGACTAAAGAGACTTTGGAGTTTGAAGTTTATAGGTTTTAATTCAGGTCTAGTCTAAAGATACCAAGAATGGTAAAGTAATTCATAGCAATATGATTTTAGTGCAGTTTCAGAAAGTAATTTATTTTTGTATGACAATAAACTGGGATTTAATCTCCTCCTAACTCATGCTTCTCCTTGCCATTGCAGTATTTGTGTATGCACTTTTCACATACACATGAAAATTCTGACATTTACTGTTCCAAAGCCTTTGTATTATTTGTGCTTCTTACCTCATTTTTCTATCACTTCCTGTATGACAAGGTGTTTGATATTTAGTGCACTTTTAAAACACATTTTTTTCTGTAAAGTAACTAAAAAATCCAAGATTTTCTTTTTCAGTTTTCTCACTTAATTCTGATTAATATGTTTAATTTTTTTCCAGAACACCTCACATCTTCATCTTGCACTCTGCATTTTACTCAGCAGCATCCTCAACATTTACTCTGCCTATGACATCACCTGTGCCAAACCTCCAAAGGCTGTTTGGGACACACAGTTGCTAGCAGGACATTTTGAAGACACAAGGTTTGTGCAAGTTTAACTTGGAGCATGAACTGGTCTGAAGAATAGTGAGAGCAATTTTGTTACACTTCTGTGGTATTGGAAAGGTGCAAGGTACCCCATACAAACAAAACTGACAGTAAGGAGCAACTTAACATGACTCCCTTGGGCTTCCACCTGGGTGTGTCATTTCCTTTGGGTTGGAAGTTTTGCCCATCTTGTCTTTTAAGAGATAAAATCTTTGTCTGACTTGCTTCAAAACATGCATTAGTTTCTTCAGGCAATAATGAGAACATGTCCCATGTTTAACTGAGTTAGTTATTTTATTTGTTTGCAGTTTCCAAAATGGGCAAAAGCTTATTAAAGGCATAGGAGCAATTCCAGAACTCTGTCTCTGATAGTGAGAATGTATTTTAGGTAGTGTAAGAAAGTAAGCTGTAGTCTGGAATCATATCCCTAACTATTTAGACTGCTAGAGAATCCAGAAAAAAAAATAAACTTGTCTAATAGCCTTTCTAGCTGTGTTTTCATTAAGTCTGAGGCAGCTCAATAAGGAAGCTGTGGCATGATTTATTTTAATCAGTTATTACAGAGGAGTCATTAAAAAAAAAAAAAACAAAGCAAAAACTCGGCAAAATCTTCCTTACATACTCTTTGCATTCCAAATCCACAAGAAGTTTAGATAAAAATCTCATCTCATTACAACCAAAACAAACCTCCTGTACTAGACTGCTTTCATTTTTTTCTGTAAGTGATGATGATTCCACACCTCTTCTGTCTACACTGGCCTTCCGGTTCAGTGTCTTTTGTGTCTGCTTCTTTATAATCTCACTAAGGTTAGCCAGGAATTTTATTGTCTCCTAAGGCTTGGTCAGAGCATTTGACAGACTGTGAACTAGAGATGGAGTAGGGAAAATTATTTAGCCGTTTTTGTCATCTGAAGATGACTTTCAGAACTGCTTGCACACGTGATTATTCTTCCAGTTCAAATGTAAAAGAATCTGGATTTTGCCCTATGTATGGAACATATGCTGGAAGTTTTACCAACTTTACAGCCTGTTAGTTTCATTTGATATTCTTGTTGAGCTAAAAAGTGTGTATTCAGGCACACACAGAATCTTCTTTAGAAATAACTCTTCTATCTTAAAAGAGAGGAACCATGGGGCTACTGAATGATTTAGATAAAGAGTGTGTCCAGCTCTGCTCCTGTAAGTTACAGTCACTAGGCACTGTGATACCGAATTCCATAGGACAAATGTTTTCATCTACAGCAACTGCTGTTTCACAACTGGAATGTGGCATTGGCTGTACCTGTTCTTGGCACTGACCAAGAACAAACAAGATGAAGATTCATCTTTGGTTCTTTCACTTATTTTTATTTGTGTATTTCTGAAGGCCAGTGAGTGGAGGGAAGCATATAAAGGAGGAGGATAACACCAACTGCCATAACTGGTCAATTGTTAAATGTGTCCAGCTCTGAATCAAGAGAGGGCAGGAATCCATTACTGGAATATCCATGGTATGATGTATCATTTAGGTTGTCTGAGGATATATTGTTGATAAAACATCCCTGGCAGGAGCATACTTTGCTCATAAAGACTCATAGAAAAATTGAAGCAAAACCTGCCAAAGTCACCTCTCGCTAAAAGGAAATATTTCAAACATATTCTAACAAATCCGGACTGTAAAATGTGCAAATTGGATTTCCAGTAATGAGACCCATCAGTAGGCACATTTTCCTGACATATTCTGTCTTGGAAATAGTGATTCAATTTTCCAAAAGTCCTTTAATTTGCTTAGAGAGGAAAGCATTTTCATTTTGCCCAGTCAGTTCTAATCATTTGCTAAATTCAAAATATGTGAAATTACTGAAGCTGGTTGTAGTGACCAGAAGGACCTCTAATCTTCTAATAATATTTTCCTTTTCCCCATGAATCATGTAGGCTTGCACAAGAAATTTTTCAGAACAGATAAAACACAAATCTTTGACGTGTTGGCTCCTTGTCTCTTCCACAGACAGAATTCTGGACATTTGCTAGAAATCCCCTTCAGAAAATTTGCTTTAGAAATCTCTGTTAGCTGCTGGGGTGTGTGGTTAGAAACTTGCATTTTCTCCTACAAGTAAAGTTCCTTAGGAATTCCATTACAGATGAGTCCAGGTATTGATCCTTCCTATCTTGGCAGTAACAAGCATGACGAGCTAGATGAAGAGCAGTTGGGAAGGAAAACCAGTTTTCCACAGCTCTTTTATACTTTAAAGCCTTGAAGGGTTTCAAACAATAATCCTTTATCCCACAGTATATTCTCTGGGCATTTTCTTTTGGGCACTGGATATTGAGTTGCGTGGACTTTGGAATGCCCCAGGAGAGCCACACATAAATAACTCCTGTGTGAATTGCATGTGGCATGTTCTAGTGGCACAGTCTTCTGTCCCATAAACACTTAGGAGATTGTCAAGGCAGCTGTGTGCTCAGCTAACTTTTTGGTTTGAAAACCAAGCTCATAAGTAGTGTCCCTTTAACAGGTATTTTCTATGCCTTTCCCAGTTAATAACTAGGTATTTTTAAATACCTTGGTTTTAAAAAGAGGATATCCTTTGTCACATAATGTATTTATTCAATCAAATATATTTTATGAAAAGAAGAGTTGTTTGTTTTACTGCTCTACTTCTGGAGTTCCAGTAACTGTTATGCAGATACAAACACATATTTAAGTGGGTGCTTTTGCCATTTCTCTTCCCTGGCAGCATCATGTGAGGTTTCTGTCCAGAACACTGAATTGCAGTCACAGAGCTGGTGCTTCTGTGGCTGGCAGAAACAGTCCAGTACCCATGAGGACAGACACTGTCCTTCAGTGGAAATATGGGTGTAGGTAGGTATGATTATCATAAAATAAAAAGGGACTGTACAGTTGCTCTCCAAATCTACTGTTCATCTCTTCTTATTTTACAGTGGAAGGGTTAAGACAATTTCCTGCAGCATACCATACTTAATGATGAATATTAATCCCTATTAGGAGCATTAGACCTCTTCAGGGATTCACCTAAGGACAACTGAAGTACATGGGATGAGTTGAAGACCAAGACTTTAACAGTATTTTGAGATTCCAGCGAGAAGACAGTCAAGAGTGTAGATTACAAAGGGCACTAAATTTGCTTTATTTACTTATTTGTGCGTGTCTGTAGTAAAACTGCATTTGCCCCTAAACTCAAAGTAAAATAATTAAACAGGGATATTTTTCCTATAGATTGTCAAATATTTGTATTCTGGATGCAAATGAAGTCTTGCTGCTTTTGCTGAACACTTGCTTGTGGAAACTGACACCCATTTGCAGAAGAATCAGCAGACAGACTTTCAAGGTTACCAATGGGGAACTTCTGCACAGAACTGCATCATCTTCAACCAGGACTTAATTTCTTTGCTCCTAACACCCTCTACTTACCAAGTTGTTCATTGAACTCCTGTGGTCTTCCAAAAAAAAAAAAAAAAAACAGGAAATGGGGTACAAGGCAGAAAGGTAGGGAGGGATACTGGCTACAAAGATAGTGCAGCTTTATGAATGATCTCAAAATTTTGGGTTTTGCTGAACACTTTCCAGTGGAGACTGACACAAGTGTGAATTTTGTCATCTTGTTTGACTGAACTTTTGAAATCAAGGTATTACTGGCTAAATCCCAATTTTCAGCATTTCAAATGATCCTGGGTGAGGAGCAGAGAGAGGGACAGCAAAGAAGAGCAAGAAATCACCTATCAAAACTGTAAGTTTTTCATCTATTTATTGATGGGCCTCTAGTCTTCTGATGGGTCAGTTAAGACTAAAACCATCTATAGGCTTCTCTGTTTTGTCCCTTGTCACCCCAATCCCTACCTCTGTCAGATGTTTCTGTAATGAGTTCTAGGCTAACTTCATTTTTAGAAAACAAAGAGAAATAGGATGGCATTACCATAACCTGAAACAGTCTCTGTGTCATGATCTACATTGTAGATCTAGGGGGGAAAATAAGTATTTTAGACAATAATATACTAAAGGGAGCAGGTTAAAGGAACTGACACTTCTCCACTGTCGCTGTTGAACCACCAGCCGCGTGCAAGAACCAGGCTGGATTGGATGAGGCGAAATTCTGATTTTATTATTTAATTCTAAAACTTATATAGACTTTTAAAAGTTCCTCTGGATTGGGTCAATTCAAAACCTCCCCCTAGGCCGATAGGCCAGGCTGAACTGCCCATCTTTCCAGAGACAGTTTCAATAACATCCAAACCTTATCTGTATTTATAAAACACAGGGAGAAGAAGAGAAAAATTCCCGTGGGAAAGAGTCTGTGCTACCACACTCCATTTTTCCTGGATAGCTCCTGCTAGCTT
The DNA here is from genome assembly GCA_013397815.1 of Aleadryas rufinucha. Classification (NCBI taxonomy): domain Eukaryota; kingdom Metazoa; phylum Chordata; class Aves; order Passeriformes; genus Aleadryas; species Aleadryas rufinucha. Next base: position 45,534 of record VZTH01009184.1, read on the forward strand.
CTGCTCTTTGACACACAGAGAACCCATATGTGCTTGTAATGTTCAAGATCTTTTGATGTAACTGTTGCGTGCTGATGGGTGAAGTGCACAGCAATCACTGTATATTGAGTCTGACTATTTCTACACCAGCACCAATAATTACCTGTAATCCATTACTAGAATTCTTATGCAAGTTGCTCTTTTTGTATCATTTAAAATGGAGCAGTACAGCACAGAGGAGCTGGACTCCCTGTCCTGAACAATTCAGTCTAGAAACTTACTTCCAGTGTCAAACAAGAGACAGAGTGTATGAAAAGATAAATTATTCAGTAATGAATCCTACACACTTATAATGCACAAGTTGTAATGAATCTCAGTTGCTCTTGTAATTTTGTAAAGTTGTTTACCTAATATGGTAGATGTGCCATATGGTACACTAAAGAGAGTGTTAGAATGAGGACGTGAAGATTTCGAGGTTTTTATTTCTAGTTTTGTAGGCATCTGTAAACTACATTCAAGCTGTCCTAGAATGCGAGCAGAGGAAGAATGCTCTGCCCCTTCATGCTGACTGCTGCTGCCACTTGATAATATCCTCCATGTCCTCCTCCCTTGTTCCTCAGGCACTGTGGCCCAGCACGGGGCTGTACCCTGGCTAGATGCCATCAAAGAAAGTCTTTCAGCCACTCTGCACCTTTAGGCTCATTTAGCTTAAGTCAAGCTTTTTCACCCTTAATAAATCATTTGAGCAGCTGATTAACTCTTCCGCTGGGTAGGGAATGTGACCAGGCTTCTATTCCAGAGAGTTCTTTGGTATGTTGCTTATAGAATTTCACCATAGCTAAAACTAGCAACGTGCTCGATGTGGCAGCAGCAAAGAGGTTGGGACTGCCCAGCTCGAAGCAGCATTCCTGTCTTGTAAGAAACGGGCAGCATGACCCATAGCAATGTCTGTAAAATCACAGCTACTTTGCAGCACTGTAATTTGTCAAAAATTGATAAAATGGGAGTTAAAATTCATACAGATGAAAAGGGCAGCTTCTTGCTCACCCTTGAGTTTCAAGTGATGACTGAGAAAAGCATTTGAGTACAAGAATAAAATGTTAATATAACACTTCTCAGAGGATGGAGGCAGTCCCTCAGAGTGATGCCATGGGGGTAAGTGAGCGGAGCCTTGGGAAAGGCTTAACACTGTAATTTTTAGTTATCAGCCAAAGACTACTGCAGATGAGAGGAGGACATGGAAATTAGAAGAGTAATATCCCTCACCATGAACTGAATTTCTAGGATTTTTGATTTAAAGGTACTTACACTATTATATGAGGCCTGTATGTTAAGAGCAAATTCCTATCAGTTTTTATGTTTTCCCTGTGAATTTTAGGCAAGTAGCTTCTCCCTTGTAGGTGTATTTGCATATTTGGGGGCAGAGTAAGATATGGACAGTACTTCAGCACTGTTCCCATTGCTCATGGGGTCGACTGTCATGCAGATCAATTTAACTCATGTTAGAATACTACAAGTTAAGTGATCACTACAAATATGTGATGGGGGAAGTGTTGACACCCACATCTGGGCAACCCTAAGTAGAGAAAACTTGGATGTATTTAAAGTGATCCCCTTTTCACAGATGACTCATGGCTCTTGTTCTTCCAGGTCTCCACCAGCCTCCAGACAGCAGCTTTCAGGCCAGTCAATTCCCCAGAATCATCAACCAGCAGGTGCTGAGCCCATCCCACTACAACAGAGTTCCAGCCTCTAATGCCGCCCATTCCCTAAACATAAGAGCAAAGCTTATTTTAAAATACTGATATAAGAGGTGCTATTTTAAGCTTCTTGCCCCTTAAAATTTGAAAGTTAAGTTAAATCAGGCATTGGAATAGGTTGCCCAGAGAGGAGTGGAGTCACCAACCCAGAGGTATTTAAAAGGCATCTGGATCTGGTGCTGGGTGATGTGATTTAGTGGTTTAGGGGTTACAGCGGTAGTGCAGCTGGACTTGATCTTAAAGGTCTCTTCCAACCTTGATGATTCTATGATTCTATTCTGTGAAAGATAAATCGTACCATCTGATAATATTGTTCCTATTGCATCTGGTTATACTGTTCCAGTAATTCAGTTTTCTGGGGAAACAGCGCCTGGCAGAAGAGCGCATTTATTGAAAGGCAGGTTGTATTTTTACGTTATTTACTTCCTTTATGATGGTTGCACAACAAGGTCAAAGTGCAGCCGCCTCCTGTAAGCGATCATGTCCACCTGCAGCCAGCGCCCGGCCGAGCCCCGCGGGCCGGGCCCGGGCCCCAGGGGCTCCGCTCCCCGCCGAGCGCCGCTGCGGAGCGCGGCTCTCCCCCAAGGGTTAAGCGG
>VZTH01009184.1:48378-122417 GCA_013397815.1 Aleadryas rufinucha
GGAGCTGTGAGAGGGGAGGGGGGGGAGGAGGGAGCCGCTCACAGGAACCCTCCGAAAAAAAGATGGCGGCGGGCTCGGATCTGCTGGATGAGGTTTTCCTGAACACGGAGGTGGATGAGAAGGTGGTGAGCGACCTGGTGGGCTCCCTGGAGTCCGAGCTGGCGGCCTCCGGCCACCACCACCAGCACCACAAGGCGCAGGAGCCCCTGAGGGCCGCTGGGGGGCTGCTGGGGAACCATGTTGTGAGCAGCAGCAGTAGCAGCAGCAGCCCTAGCCCCAGCCCTGGAGGAGTAGTAGTAGGAGGCAATGCTAATGCCCAAACAGAGAGCAGCAGCGGCAGCAAGATGGGACTGAGTGCCCCAGAGATCACAAAAGCAGGTAACGTGGGCAGGGGTGGGGGGCTCTGAGGGAGAGGGGCCCTCCCCTCCCCCCACTCCCCAGCTCCCGCTGCCTCCTTCCCTCACTGCTTTCCCCCCTTTTCCCTCTCTCCTCCTTCTCGTTGTGGCAGGAGCGGGAGTGCAAAGGGTGGTATCGATCATACGGGGGAGAGCCTCCCCTCATCATGCCCCCTCGGTGTGTATCCGCGCCTCTGCTCCCTCCCCTTTATTTTCCCTCCTCGCCTGTGCTTACTCGAGGGTGTTGGATCATGTGTGGGGGCAGCCGCCCCGCAGAAAGAGCCGGCAGTGCCCGTCCGTGACTCTGCTGGTCCCCTCTGCTTTTCCTGCCCTTGTTGCTGGAGTGTAAAAGGGCTCTGTTAATCTCGGGGACTGAAGGAGGCAGAGCCCACCCCCTTGGTCATGGCTGTGCCTCCCATGCCGCCTGTGACTGCTCCCCTTCCCTTTCCAGGGGTGGAGGTTATGGGGGGGATTCCCTCTTGATAATGCCGCCTTAGCTGTCTGTGTAAATGCTCCTTCCCCTCCCCCTTCGCTGTTACTGAAGTGGAAGGGGGTGTTATTAATCATGACACCTATTTCCTGTAGAGGAGGAAGCGAGGGGGGATTTCAAGGGGAGGAAGTCCCTCAAAATGCTTCCCCCCAATATCTGCCTGCCTTGATATTCTCCCCGCACCCCCTCCCTTGTTCCAGGGGCTTGGAGGGGGCATCCAACACCTCCCATTCCTCCTCTGCCCTCAAGGGGGGGTTGTCACAACGCCGGGTCCCGGGAAGGGGGGGAATTCAGGCCACAACACCCCACCTTGCACAGCGCCTTCTCCCACCCGCCCACCCCCGGAGCTGCCTGGGAATATTCCCCCCTTCGTGTTGTGAGGGTTGTAGAGGGGCATTGTGAAGGCTGGGACTGAGGGCTCACTACGTGGGAATGGAGGGAAGCTGTTTTTTCAGGGGGACTGAAAGAAATGTCTCCCCAGAATCTCTCTGCAATTCCTCCCCTCCCCCCTTTTTTATTTTTGATTTCGTCTTGCTGAAGTGTAAGAAGATACTACAGACCCTCTTATGATTGATGAAACTCTTCTAGGAGGATCTCCTTGACCCTTATAATGTGCATCTCAGTGTCTGCCTGTCACTATTCTTTTCCCATTTCTTTCCTCCAGGGCCAGGACCTGGACTGTGTGTGATTGTACTTGTGCTAACACCAGGCCTTATCAAGGGGCATGAGGATTATTCAGGACAAGAAGCCACATCATCTTGTCCCTTCTGAAAACCAGCTTTGCTTTTTATTTATTTATTTTTTACTGTCTCTGGCAGTGGGAACTTCAGATCCATCGGAACAAATTCTGTAATAAAGAAGAGGGGTCTTCTAGAAACAGACTCCAGGCCTTGCAGTACTTCTTATCTTGCCAGGCCAATGTTTTTCTTTCCTTTCACTTTTCATATTTTGCTGTTGTTGAGCCTCCTGATCTGTCTGACTTACTGTGTAGGAGATGACAGAATTAGAGAGTAATGTGTGCTGGGTATAGGGAATATGTCTTAATAATGTGTCTTCCATGGCCATTTCCCCCCCTTGCAGTTGCAGTCCTCTTGCTAAATGGGATGTCAGGCTCTAGAATAGGGAAGAGGTCTTAGATGATCTTCTTCCTCCCTTCCCTTGGTTCATGTTAAATCTGTTTTCCCTGTTTTGTCTTACTGTAATGTCAAAAGCAGGGGTGTTACAATTAATACTGAATCTGCCAGTCTTTGGTGGGAAGTTGGAGGCTTTAAGATAATATCTTCAAAGCCATGTTCAGTTTGTACTCTGTCCTGTTTTCTTGGCTCCAGGCAGGCAGCTTGGGAGATGGAGAAGACCTGGTGATGAGGGAGAGCATTCTGTCTTTGCTGGACTTCTCTTCTTGCTCATTCGCTCTGTTTAACGTTGTTGTTGTTTTGCAGGGGCAGGAGGAGTGCAGGGGGGTGTTATTAATCATAACACCAGGTCCCAGACTTCAGCTCTGGATGGAGCCACCACAACGAGCACCAGCACCACCACTGCAGCAGCAGGAGGATCTGAAGTCACTGCTGCTCCAGGGACCCTCAGTCAGGGCAAATCGGTGGTTATCAGCACCATGGCAACTGCCTTGTCCACCAGGAATGGCAAGATTGGGACCACGACAGTGCAGACTTTGAATGGGAGTAACGTGGTGATGAACTCTCACCACACAGGAAGTGCTGCTTTCTCTGGGAATCCTGTGACTGCCAACCCCGCTCCTGCACCTGCTGTTGCCCCTCTCGTTAACAATGGACCTGGATCCGTGGGGAAAGGAAACGCTGTTAATGCTGTTTTGCCCTCAGCTTCTAACACTGTCATCCAGACTTCTTTCCTTAATACTGCTGTGTCCTCTGCATCCTCCTCCTCGCCCACAGTGATCTCCTCGCAGCCACCACCGAGCGTTGGCACCGGGGCGCCCACGGTAACGCTCGTGAGGCCCCCGATCCACACAGCAGGACCCACGGTGGCTGCAGCTGGTGCAGCCACTCAGAACGGGAGCAATACTGTGATCAATTCAACCATCAGTGTGGGGAGTTTTCCTGCTGTTGCCACAGCCACTGTGGGATCTGGAGTTTCCCTCCAGACGTCACTTGTGAACAGCCAGTCTGGTTCCACTGTGCCAGCAGCTCCTGCCACACAGGTCATCAAATCTGAGTCTCCTAAAACTATCGTCCAGGCAGTATCCCAACAGCAGACGCTGGCTACTGGTGGCCAGCCCAGTACTACAGGGGGTAACATGATCATTGGGCAAACTATGCAAGCTGGGCTCTCCAATGTTGCTCCCAATCCTGGTGGGATACCTCCTGCAGCTCCTGGCACCCCCACAGGAATGGCTAAAGGCACTGCCAATACAGTGGCACAAAGTCTGCCAAGGACTCCAACACCAACTACGAGTGGAATCAGAGCAACTTTGACTCCTACAGTTTTAGCACCTCGTTTGCCTCAGCCACCTCAGAATCCGACTAACATTCAGAATTTTCAGTTACCACCAGGTAAGTCAGAGGATTGAGGGGTTGCATTTTGAAAGTGTTTTTCTTTCAGGGAAGAAGGAATCCAAGTAAGATTCCGTGCCATTTAATTGTGAATTGTGGAAAAGGCATTACATGTAACAATGAGAATGGTCTGGTGTTGAGTAGTAGTAGCATAGTAGCATCCCACTACTTAGTGTCTCATTTTGGGTGACCAGAAAGTCTTTTCAGCAGTAATTGAAAATAATTCTGCCTGGTATCTTTGTTCCAATGTGAGTCTAGATGAAGCTGCAAACTGCCAAAGTGTGACAATGAAATATTATCCAATGAAATGTTGTTGTTTCATTAGCACAAAAGACATTTTGACTTTTCAGGCGATTTTGTCACTAGTTTGAAACCTTTATGTGCTGCTCGGTTCCCTCCTGTCCCTGTGTGCCCCCAGTACCACAGAGCTCTCATGAACAGAGAAGCAGCAGATACAACACAAGAAAACTACCTGTTTTTGCTTTAAATACCTTCAAAGTCTGACTTAAAAACTCACAGATTTGAAGCTTATGATCATCTTTTTAGTCATTGGCATTCTGATACAAAAGGCAGACTTCCTATGTCCTTACCTCACCCTGTTGTGTCTAGGGCTGCAGCTTTTGTAGTAGCTAGTCTCATGCTTAGTGCTGAGCATCTCTGGACAAGGAATCTAGTCTTGAACTCAGTAGGTGAGTGAAAAGCAGGATGAGAAGCATTTCTTTGCTCAAAATTGTTCTGTCCCTCATTAAATCTCCTAAATTTTGAGATTTAATGTTATATATTTGCTGTTATTTTGAATCAGGCTTGTTGCTTGTATCCACTTTGATTTTTAGCTGCAAATACTTGTGCGAACCTACACATTGCTTCCTGTCCTCTTAATAATACATATAATAGCTGGTTTCTTACTGCTCACTGTTTTCAGGGCAGTATGCAAAGAACAGCTAATTAAATTTTGCTACTAACACTGAATGAAATCAGTGGTGGTTTTAGTGGGTGGTCTTTGTAAAATACAAGTGGTCTTAGTAAAATCCATCTCTTGGAACTCCTGACCAACCTCAGAGCAATGCACCTGTCACATAAAGTAGATCAGGAATTATGTACTGTGTTACTAAACACTGTGTTTTTGTGTAATATGCTGTCTGTGGTCTGTGATGCCATGTAGTTTGATGAAGTCTGTCAAACATTCTGTGTATCCAAGAACTAGCTGGTATAAATATTCCTCTTCCTTTTTTTTTTTTTTTTTTTCTGTAGAAGATTATTCCATATATGAGTAATTTGAATGACATGTTGCTAATTTAAAAAATAGCAGTAAAACTCAGATCTTGAAATCCCAGTGCTTGGTTTTGAAGCCTGTAAATTGATAGGTTGGAAAAGCGTTCTTTTATTTATTGCCACAGTGTATCAAAGGATTGATCCAGTTTAGCCTATTGCCGTTTATACCTACATTTTTTGTTACTACTGCATTATAAACCTGGTTATGAGGGAAAATACTACTGTGGAGTCCAGTGGGATCTTTTTTCAGGTAGCTGATGTTTTCAGACTGCCACAGCATACTGAAACGTGTTACTCTTAGAAGCAGCATTGCCAGTCCTTAAGCAAAATTGGACCATAAATTGTTCCTTTGGAGTTCTTGACAGATCAAAGTAAAACAATACAGGTTCTAAGCACTTGGATTTTTATTAAGCACTTTTTTTGTCTGTCCTACACTTAAAGAAGTATTTATAACTTCAAAAGAATAAGCATGACTTAAAATAAGCAAGTATATGTCACTGGACACACAGAAATTGGAAACTGAGTTCTTGCATGATAAGACAGACTTACTATTGAAAAGGATTTTTTTTTTCTAGTGGAACAGATTATTTTTCTTTTAAATTGCTTTAGTTTGTTTTTTATACTTTGCAAAAGTAGCCAGCTTTGAAAATGCTTTGCATAAACCATTTCTTTCAAAACTGGTGGATGCTGGACTCTTACAAACATCTCTCAGGCACAAGAGCCAAGTGCCTCTGCAAGTCTGGCCACGTGCAACTGCTGTGATGTTCAGCAGAGTGCAGGTACATTCATAGTGAAAGGAGAATAGGTGGCTGTGCTTTTGAAATTGTATTTTGAATGACAGCATCAGAGGCCAGATTTTTGGAGACAGTTTGGTAGTGTGAAGCTGCAGCTGCAGTGCCTGTGTGCTTTTCACCTACTGCATGCATCGAATTTGCATTCACAGGTTTGTTCTTAAAAGTTAGTAGTGTGTGCTGGTAAGAGTTTCTAAGACAGTGCTGGAAATAGTTTGAAATCATACACTGCACACACAGCTTTTTACACCAAGAATTATAAACACTTTGAAAGAAAATTCTGATGGAAGGTTTGTAAAAGCGTGACAGCACAGGTTTTACAGTTATTTTCTTATCCAGAATTACTGTTTCTAGCTCTCCAAAATACAGTTACAGTGTCACATGTGTGGAAAACAGAATATAAAATATCAGCGGGAGTTATTAAGCTGTGACTTGAAAATTAGGAACCTTTCAAGGTTTCAAATGTTTTCTTCAAAAGAGCATGTGGAAAATAAACTCAATCAATGGTCTTTAAAATATATTACTTTTAGAATAATGCTTTGTATTGCATCAAGGCAATTGTGGAACAAACCTTGACTGACCAAATTGGAGATGTTTGAAGAGCCAATGGACCATAATTGTTGTGACCTTACTGGATTTTGGTCTATTGCTTCTCCAAGGAACTGGACTACTGAGAGTATCTGTGTATTAATGGCGGTTTTCCACTTCTGACATCTTTGAGGAGAAGACTCTTGTGCTTGGTCTTTTCTTCAGGAGCCTGTGTTTGGAACTTTGTGCTCCAATTGGACAGATTTGGGTAATGAAGGTCCCAAAATAACCCTATTTATACCTTCCTGGAAAAGACATGGAAATATTGTGAGTTGATTCTGTAAGGGAGTGGGAACACAAGTTTCTGCAATACCTCCTTAAGGATGCGACACTGCTGAAACTGACTGGAAATAAATTGAATGAAGCTTGTTGTTTCTGAGCACTTCAGTAATGAGAAATGTATTATGTGCAATGATATGGTAAGAGGTGTAAAATCAGTGAGTTTGTTAAAGCAGTGAGTCACTGTTCCACTGTTAGAGGTGCTCAGAAAAGTCTGCAGAAAAGTATAACTGGGATTATGCCCTAGAATTTATCTTTTGCATGGTAAGAGCGTAAAGTGTTCAGAGGTCATTGCTGACACAGGGTAGAATCATCTTGTAAATTGGCAAAACTTGGTACTTTAAAATAATTTTTGAAAATCCCGTCTTGTCCAGCAGTGCTGTAGTACAAACCCAGCATCTGTGAGTTCATGCTTACTTAGCAGTACTGCCAGCTTGGGGTTCCAAGATGTGATTCCTCTTCTTGCAGCTTTGTGTTGCTGCTCTCTTCTGCTTTACCTTTACGTACAAATATCTCATAATAAGTTTTTAAGGTGCGTGCTTAGAGAAAGGAGCAGATTGGTGAGTACTGAAGGTTCCAGTGAGAATAGTATAGAGCAGGTAGGTCTGGACAGTTTTCTCTACTAGCTTAGGTGAAATTGAAATCCACAAACTTTCACTTCCCTCTGTCCCCCTCTTTTCTTTTACCTTCTAAGTGACTGTTAGTACTTAGAAAATTTGGTGGCTTGGTCATAAAGACTGGTATTTTCCTGATTGAATACGATTTGATGACATGTAGTCCTGTTTGAAGATAGCAGATAGGATGGCTTGTCTTCATGGGCTTTTTTTTGCTTCTACAGTCATGACCAGTTTCCCTACTAGCAGTAGTGCAGTTCTGCAGCTGTTGTAGAACAGAGTTGTTTTCCCTTGTATCTAAAAATAAAACTTCTTTATTACTTTCCCAAAACCCAGTTGGATCTGCCAGTAGCTGATGATAGGGGATGACACTATCAATTTCTTCATTGCTTTCTTTTGGGAGGGCATCTCATGTGCCTCTTCTGTGGTGAGGACAGGATGGGCCTTTTAAAGACTGAGAAACTGATGGGGCCCCTTTAACAGTGGAACATCCCAGAGTTCTGAACTCTACCAGTGGTTAAACCTTATCATTGGTGCTTTCCAGAAGCAAAGGATACCTGAAAGAGCATCAGTGCTGTACATCTGCACATCCTGGAAGATGTTCTACGTGAATATGCATGCTCAAGGTTTTCTTCATGGCTTTAGAGGCTCAAAACTTCATTTGGTGTTAAATGGGAGCTTTTTTGTAGAAACTGGTTGTTTTTTAGTTTGTGTTCACTATCCAAGAAGGATTCAAACTTAGGCCATGGTTATGGTGGCTTTAGAATGGGAAAACTACCTGAACATATTATGATTTAAAGCATGGTTTTGCGTCGTTTTGACTTGAGCAGTCATACTTCTTGAAGCTGGAGTAACTGAAAAATAACTTCTGCAGTAGTTCTGTTTCCTCCAGTTGGGAGTTGGAGTGGTAGGTGGTTGGGCAAAGGAGAGTGTGTAAAAATGGAGAAGTGTGGCAACTGGGAGGAATCAAACAAATCAAACAATTTGTGTTACCCCTTCATACTGAGTGCCTTATTCTTTGGGTTGCCTTGTACTTGAAACATGTACCCTAGAAGTGCCCAAAGTAACTAGGATGTAGATAGATGAGGAAATCATCAGAATTCCATAATATAAGGAATGCAGAAAGGAACAGAAGAAATACTACGAAGTAGTGGAATGTGATTGTTTCTATTTCTCACTGACTAGTAAGCGAGTTCAAACATATCCTCATTATAGTTTCCCTGTATGTTGCATGTGCTGCCAATATTATGCCTGTTAACTGTGTTGGCATGGCTCGATTTTGTTAAAAATAATTTCTGCAATGCACCGTGACAATGGGGGCTTCTTAGAGTACTTACAGTATGTTTTACTTTCAGAGCATTTTACAAAACTTAATCCTTGCAACATGTCTGTGTGGCTGGTAAATAAAGTAGTATGAACTCTGCTTTAGAGCTGGGGGAAAGAGCAAGTTAGAGAAGTTCTGACTTGCCCAAGGCCATGCAGGAATCGATATTTTGCCAGGATTGGATCTTGGAAACCCATACTTGGTGTGTAAAGCAGTATCTGTCTTTCTGGAAGATAGCTATGGATCTCTTGTGCAGAACTCTTCTGGGTGAGGGGTGGATTTTATGTTCAAATCATGCATCAGCAAAAGGAACATTCTGCTTTATTTGGAATCTGCTACATCAGATCTGCCATATGTCACCAGACTGAAAGTTGTGTTTGTTCACATCGCAACTTCCATAACTGAGGACTCCTGCATGCTTGGCTTTGTACCCCGAAGAACCTGAGGCTCAGAGAGCTGTGCAATAGGATTTTTTTTGTTCTGTTAGAAAGAGTGTCTTGATATTGTGTACATCTGATAAGACTGTGTCGTTAAGTGATGGGATCTAATGGGAATATAATTGTGATTCTGTTAAGCTATGAAAGCTATTAACTCTGATTACATATTGTTCAGTTCTGTTATGAAAAATACTGTTCCCAACAGCCTTTGGAAGTGCATGTATGGATATGTCTGTATAATCTTCAAATTGCAATCTTCTGGGGGTTTTGGGTATCACTAAGCTTGTGATAAAGGTTGTTGGTCAATAACCAAAAGTGATTTATTTCTTTTGAGCTGTTTTGCACTCTGCAAGAAGTTACATGTTTTCCATCCCTGAAAATCTAGCAGGTTGCTTGTGAAACCTTCTTGGTTTGAGGACCACAAATTTGAATGTTGTCCAGTACCTGAATCCCTTGCTAACACAGGATGCTGCAGCCAAGTTAGCAAACTCTGGTGAAAAGGCATCAGTTTTGTGCACTGATAAGACACAAATTATGTCACAGACTCTTCAAATGAAGTATTTCGGTGTACGAGAACTCTTACTGTTGTTTGTCTTCTCTTCCCTGTTTCGGGAAATGATATGTAAATATAATTCTGAAAAAATTTATGAAGTAGTTCTAGAACACAGTTGAAAATACTGATATTTAAACTATCTGGGTTCAAGGAAAGAGAAAGTACTGGTGTGTGGAAAGGTTGCTTTATGTAAAAACAGTGATCAAATACAGAGTCTGCTCAGAAGGAGCTGGACATAGAAGTCACTTAGCACATTAAGCACTTTTTTATTACTATATGCATTTTTTTGTCAGAAATATTCAAAATCAACATTTTTACCTGAAAATAGCTACTCTTGCCAAGATTATTGTTTGTGTTGAAACTTTATGAATGTTTATAACTCTGTTTATCTGTCTAAATCTTCTCCTTGAATTTGTTGTCATTGCTTCATGTAAAAAAAGAAAATACTTTTGTTAGTCAGAAGACTGTTAGCGAGTTTAGCTTTATGTTAGGCACATTATCTCTTGTGAAAAAAAGATTTGAAGAGGTAGTGGCATGAAGAAAAGAATTTTGAAAATACTGTTTCTCACAACTGAAGGCAATGATAGAGAGGAGATGTTAGTCCTGGTTAATGGACAGTTATTTCAGATGTATTATGAACCCTAAAGCTTTGTGTGGAGGAAGGCCAAACTCTAGGGAGAGTTGCTCACAGGTGACAAAGGGCTTTTTCTTTGCACAGCCACAGGTCTATTCCTGTGTGCAAATAGTTGTATCAGCCCTCTTGCATCTGCTTCCTCGTAAGAGAAGCAAAATTGCTGATACAACCTGTACATAGACCAGGCTGTAATTAAACAGGTGTAAAGATTATGTGATCATCCATATTTCAGATTAGATGAGGCTTTTTTTTTTCATCGAGGCCATGGACATGTGAATAGAGCTTTTTTGGTTGTTTTAAACCTTCTAGGAGAGTTTTACCTCAGCTTACTCTGGAAATTTTTAACCCAGTTCTAATCTGTGGGGATTTCCTCCCAGAAATGCTGGTTGTCTTCTGGAGGTGCAGGTGTCTCAAGGAACTGAGAGTGAGTTTTTTACCACAAAGCCTCGTGTCTTGGAGTAATTTTCTTCAGGTGTCTTTAACATAATATTTAATGTAAAATATAGTAATTGTCCTTGAGATCTTATATATGCCTTTAAGGGGTTTTTAAAATATAGAATATTTTTTGTGAGAACAAAACGTTGTCTATTGCCACTGTGTAATGGTATAGATTATCAGTAATCAAGAAAGAGGTGATAATTACAAGGAGTTGATACACCTGCAGTGAGATCTGCTCAGCACCTCAGTAGAGCTGTCTTAAGGCATTGTACAAATGTAGCTAATCTTTGGGTCTGTAACTGTTGTCAGACTCAAAATAACATTTTAAAAAGATGAGTTTCTGTACTTAGATTACCGGTAGTCAGAAAGTTGCACTTTGAACATCAAAGATTGATTCTCAGCAAAATGCATGGATGTGTTATAAAATAGGTTAAATAGGGATGGTGCTTTTACTGTGTATTTGTACAGAATTTAGTGCAAGGTCCAACTCAGATACCAAGCTCTTTTTGTGGGATTTGGAAAAGTATATTGATGAAAATAAGTAACTTTTTGCCATGGTAAATCTGTTTATAGATTTGAATTGTAACTTATGAATGCTACATATCTTAATTTTGATGCTTTTTCCCTTAAAATGCATTACTAAAATGTATTTTTCTGTAACACATAACCAGTACCTAGACAATGAAGAACATAAAACTCACAGCAGCGTGTAATACTATTTTACATGACTGACATGACTGTCCTAAGATTTGTATTGAATTGAGTAAGCCTCTCTTGTAAAAATGGTCTAACTTATGATTATAACTTGATTAATATATGCTTCTGAGAGTAGCTGAACTGTTAAAAGCTATCACAGTGCTTTTGTGCAGAATAAAGCACGTGCTGGATAGACTGTGTCGACAACCAGTGCAGTTGAAAAACGTGTGCTCTAGATAGCAGAGTATAAACAAAACCCAAGCAATGAGGTGTGGTGCCATGCTCGAGTCTTTCTGGGATGGTTTGGGGGGCAGCAAGGCTGTACTAAGTTGTCTGCACACCTTCCTTCAGTTTATTAATCAAATATTTCTGTAAGGGAGGGTAAGATTTAGAACCTCTCTCCAAATATAATAACATCAGGTGCTTTCAGCCTAAGTGGTGGTGTGGCGAGTGGGACCAGTTGTGCTCACGTGAGTCAGAAGGGCCAGCTCCAAGGAGTAGCACTGAGGAATTGCAGCACCTGTGGCAAAAGAGTCGATGGAGGGGACCAGAAGAGCGTTTGTGGAGGGATCAGTGTGGGAGAAGAGATCTGGAGTAGGGAGGCTGACAGTGACTGAACTGTGTGGAAGTTAAAAGACAAGCATGAGGAGTTATTAGTTCCTAACAGACATACGTGCAGTCATGTTTGCAGTAGTATTAAGGGTGGATTGGAAGAAGATACAAGTGTTCATGCACTGAGCTTCAACCCCTTAGTTCCTTTCTTTCTTCCTTTTTACCAGTGTATCATTTGATTTTCTTTCCTTCCCTGTCCTCCATGGGGGAGGGGGAGAAAAGGCACTAATTATTTATAAGTGTTAGTCATACCCAGTCATTAAGCTTAGTCATTACTCAGGACTGTGCATTTGATGGTTAGTAAAAATCAAAACGAAACCTGATTTTGTTGAAAAGCTTCCTGAATTCAAGCTTACAGGTGTGAAAATAATTCTGTTTCTGTGTTCAGACTAACTGCAAAAGCAGAGCTGCTTAGTAAATGTTGCTATCAGCCAAATGGCATGTAATATCACGTTCCCGTTGATGGTTTGTATTGAACTTGCAGGCGTAGTGTTTGGCATATTCTCAAAGCAGAATAATTCTGTATGGGCAGTGAGAGAGACATGAACTCACAGAGGAGGATGTGGAGGGAATGTTTCTGCTCAGGCTGCCCTGGGGAGCTGTCAGTCGGTGGAATTGTCCAGCTTCGGGTCTCCACAGCTCTGGGTGAAAAGGTGGCATCAGCAAAGGGTTTTCTGACTGCTAAAATTACAGAGAGTGTATACCTAGAGTAGGGCATTCACAGTGGGGACAAATTAAAGAAAGGTGTTCTTTATGGCTTCTCGTGTGCTTAGTTGTTTTAGGATGTTGTGTTCTGAAGGAAGAAAACATTGATTTAAAGCATTACTCCTCATTAAGTATTTCTGTACAGACTGTGGTAATAAATGCAAAGTAACTCGGCCATTCCCATTTCTTCAGGTGCTTGAACAGCACTAATGTTGACACACCTTGGTACAGACACACAGTCACAAATGAAGACAGATTGAGTTTTAAAACCTCCTATTCAAAATAACAGATGTAAAGAATTAGTGACACTTTATTTTGTGTCTTCCTTTCTCAAACCCAAATCTGATTTTGGTATAACTGCTTTGTTGTTTGATCTAAGTATATTGAAATTAATGGCAGAGCTAAATCTGAATTGCTTGGAGATCAATAATTAAAGCAATTGGTTTAGCTCTTGATAGTGTTTTTCTTAGCTGTTTCGACATCAGACAGATTTGTGTGATGATTGGGTTGCAATTTGACAGAGCACTCTGGTGTTTTTGCTTTGTATGCTTGACTAGAAAGGAATGTTAACACACTTTCAAGGAATATAGCTTTCCAGAGAAGTCAAAATAGTTTCAAATCACATTGTTGTTGAAGCATTTGTCAATTGTTGCTATATAAAATGATGTATTTCCCAGAACAATTCTTACACACCTTTTCAAATGAGCAGGTAAGATTTTTTCCATATGGAATCACTGTTAAATGCAGTGGTTTTTTTGGCATTCCAACATGACATTATTCCTTTAACTATATTCTTAAAAGGTTTGTGAATCAATACTTTACAAGTGATTCACTTCTTCACCTTTTAGACAGTACAGTTGAGTTGTGCTGTTTGAAACTGAACTCTTGCATAGTATGAGTAAGCAAAAGCTTTTAAAATGAAATCAAGTTTTTTGTCTGCTGACTCTTATAAGAACAAACAAGCAGTTTCTCATAACGTGAACTTTTGTACTTGGTCTGTACAAAATGCACTTTCTGTGCACTGCAGTGAGGATTCTGGAGGATATTTGCAAACATATCTTTCACCAGTGTTGGCAACAATCGTACATCAGCTGTTGAAGAATTAATGTTTCTGAGACCATAATGGCTGGTTGGAATCTGTGTGTGCAGACTGGGGAGAGTGCTGGTAGCCAGCAGTGGAGTGCTGCAGTAAACTAATGCTGTACCAAAACTTTTAGGTGTTGTGTCTGGGTAGAATTCTGCTTTACTCCAGAGTGACATGAGTTGAAAAGGAAATGGAATTTGCTTTTGTAGTTGTCTAAAACTGTGCCGTGCCAGTCTTCACCACGTGTAATATTTAGTGCCTGTTGGGAGAGACTCCAAGTGTTCAGTGTTAGAGATGCTCTGAAGCAACAGCTGACAGTCGTGCCATGTTTTTTCATGGTAAGTTGTAGCTCACCTTCAGTGCAGCAGTTGCTGAACATTTAACAGGTCCCTTTCATTGGGCACAGTGTGTCCTGTGTGCTCAGCACAGCTGGTGCAGAACCTCAGCCTCATGGCTTTGGGGTGCCCATTACTCTGGAGCAAGGCATGAGGGAATAGGTACAGACTCTCAGGTTGCTCCATTGTGCTGGACAGCTCTGTCACTGCCTGGCAGGGAACAGATCTACTACTAGCACCTCGTGTTTGTACAGCCTGACTCTTTGTGCCAGTGCAGGGCAGCCCCTTCTGGAGCAGCTGAAGTCTCACATAATCATGGGGTCGTTTTGAGCTGGTGCGTTTGCTGATACCTCCTGATTCCTGCACTATGGAGGCTTCTCCTTAGGCACTGTGCTTATCCTTGTGGAGCTAAGGTGACTTTATACAAATCACGAAGCAACCACATTTGTTGATGAAACTTGAGAGCTCAGGTTGCTGATTAGGTCAAAGGCTTTGGCAAGAAAGTTCAAGTAAAATTTTTTCAGGACTTGTGCAGCACAGGTCTCCTGAGATTCTAAGCATCTAAACTTAAGTATATCTGCAGTGGTGCACGTTTATCCTCAGGTACAAAGTAGTGTGCCTTCAGTAACATCTAATCCACATCTCTGTTACCATTCACAGTTCTGTGCTACTCATCTTGATCTGTAATCCCTTTTTCTCATGAGTTGATGTATAGATGGTCTTTCATGAGCTGCTACACATCTGGTTTGTTACAGATGCTGCTCTTTAATGTGTGTAAATAATTCTGAATCTTCTAGAAATTGTCTAGTGTTAGGGAAGATTTCTGTAATGACCCAGATTTTCATGGAGCTGCAGTGGTCTTGTAGACTTCAATAGGTTCTTTCTGCTTTTCTTGGGCTTTCATTCCTGTAGAGTGGGAGTTTTTCTGGGTGGATCAGTTACTGTAAGAGGAGGAATGGTGGATTGTTGGACAGCATTGATGTTGGTACCAGGTTATCTTTCCCTTTTCTGCAGTAAGGGACCCTGGCACACGAATCACTTATTCTGAAAGCTCTTCCTGTAGTTTGTATAGGCAGCTGTATTTTTCTCCAGCTCTCTCTCTGGTATTCCAGCATTTTTGTAGTGGAAAAATATTAGAAACTTTGTCCTTTTATAAGGGTTTTGTCATTGTGGAGTCCCTGTGTAACCTGATCCAATCACTTACAGAGCATGGACTCAGCTCCTTTGCTTTAGATGGTTTTTGTGGTGTATGTGATAACTTGCATAACGTTACACACACATTTACTTTCTGTTTTGTTGCAACAGAATCTCTTCTGACAATACCAAAAGGATACTCTCATAAAGCCTTCTCCTGCTAATATGGCACGGCCCACTTAGGATTACTGTCAGATTTTTCTGCCATGTCAAATGTTTGCAGCATCTTGCCACAAATGAGTGTGTGCTCAAGAGCTTAAGGCCCAAAGGGCTTTGACGTGAAGATAACCTGGCAAATCTAGTCGTGAACTTCAAATCGATAGTACTGCTGTGCAAGGGGTTTAGGATTTGAAGATTTGTCAGATGTCAGTGGACTGTATGATCAATAACTTTGTTTTCTAGACATGTTTGTAAGGACTTTGATTTTCTACACCAGAAGCATCAGTCCTCTGGTTATTCTTTCAGGCTTGGACATTCTTTCTGAACACCAGCGTGTGTGTCTGTTGATTCTTTGCTGCCTAACAGGTGCCTGCTGTATCTGCAGATAGTTTTATCTCCCTCACTGGGAAGTCCAGCTCCTATAAATATTATTAATCAATATTATTTACAAGTAAAAACTGGTAACAAAACAGGAAACCATTTTGGTTTGGTTTATTTTTTGGATGTAGGGGTTCTCTAGCAAGAAAGTATATCTTTGGAATTACACAGATAATCAGAGTGGTCTGCAAAGGCTACAAAATATTTTATTAATCTTCTTTATCATTCTATTATTTTTTTTCTTTAGTCTTTGTTAAGCCAAGCCATGTTTCAAAGAAAGAAGGAAGAGGGAAGCATTAGGAAGAAAGTCTGGTTTGTGTTTTTCTGATATGTCCTATGGCCAGAGCTCTTCACTTTTTATTCCAGTGCATGATTTTACACGTTTTATTAATTGAAAAAACACCAACAAAGAAAAAAAGCCCAAAGCACAACACTTTATAAATGGAAATGTCATTAGCAAATGGGAATACAAATAAGCAAGAGGCAAAGACGAGACTGTAGAATCATGCAGCTACATCATATAATTATGGCATTTTCCATCCCAAACAGTCTTGTAAACAGGAGTGATCTGGGAAGGTTTCCACAGCAAGAACATGTGAAGTGACCATTGTACTGGTCAGGAGCACAAGTCTTTTTGGCTTCAGGAACAGCCAACTAAGTTTTGTTAATCCTTCATTTGGAGCCATGTTGAATTGTTTAATTCAAACTAAAATATGAGCCTCTTTCAGGAGTCTCTTAAGCCTTTAACTTCTAACAAAAATGGTAATTAATTTTAATTTTAATTAGTTTTTTAATGAGAGACTTGGAAAGAATTCTTGAATGTTTGCATTTTTAATAGTGAATATGATTTTAGAGTACATGTGATCAGACTTTCTAGGAAAAAGAAGGCAGAGAGATATTTAAAATGGCCAAATTTTATTGTCATATTTTTCTAATTGAACATTTCCAGTGATCTTTATTAGCTGTTTGGTCTCAAATAGTAATTAATCCATTAATCCAGGAACAAAAACCTGGTTGATAAAACAGAAAGATGTTTTCCATCTTTAAATATGTTGCTGAATGTAATTGAAACAGAGAGATAAGTTATACAATTCTAGCTGTTTTCTAGTACCTGGTGGTCAGTTCTGACCTGGTTCATTCAGCATTTGCAGCCTTATGCGTTGGGGTTTGAGGTTATGATATTTACCTGTATTTAAATATTTAAAATACAAATTTTGGAAAGAAATATCTTTTTCTAGACAGTGGCTGTCAGCCCTTCCTCTTCTCCATTGTCACAAATCGTTAACTGAGATTCATGTATGGATGGAGAGAGGGGGTGTTACAGTCCTACAGTGACTTTGTTTAGAAGTAGGAGATAAATTGGACTTTGTTTTTAATTCTTAATCGAGTTATCTCCAATGACCCTTCTGAACTTCACTGAAAATCTACTTAATGCCAGCTTGGGTACAGTTTTGGGTTAGTGAGTTCCTTTTTAGCTAATTGGGTTGGAAAAGAGTCTGTAGTTGGGCTGGGTGGAGAGAAGTTCAAAAGCAGCTCCATCTCCCTTTTTAAAGAATTCCCGTCAAGGCAGGGCTGGAGGGGTGTTTTGTGTTCAGTCAAAACTTCCTTGCTTGCACACTGTAGTATTGGATAATTTCTGCACAGAAATTTCTGGTTCATCACATTGTGAATTTTTACCCCTTTTCCAAAATCACCCATACACCAACAAGCTAACATTCCAAGCAGGTAAAATGTCTCATATCATCATACTGTGATTTAAGTTTATGCAAGACTAGTCAGATGGTAATAATTGTCTTTATGTTTGTATGTAGCCCATGTGTACAGGAATTTATCAGTGGTAGAGCCTGATTTAATGACATGTTAGAAACTATAGAAATTGAAAATAACTGTGTATCAAATTTGAGTGGGAATGAAAGAACTATTTAAATAGGGGCAGATATAAATGTGGCTTTGTATGAGTTACTTTTTTATTATGACTTCAATACTTGAAAGAAGTACTTCAGACTTCTCATAGTTAGAAATCTAACAGGGTAGTGCTTAGAGTCAGGGTTTGAATTACAAATGATTGTTTTGTCTGTCTGCTGCCAAAAATTGAACTTTCTTGATATGTTTTCTAAAGCTCACATTAATATGCTTTTCAACTGTCTGTTTGAGCAGTTGTGCTATGTTAATGTGTAGGCATGTTCTAATTTTGCATGTAGCTCAGGGAGAACATTTCATTGTTCAGATGTTGTGCTTGCACTTCAGGAGTATTGAACCTTCTCGTTGTGGTTATTTTCCCTCTTTTCTGTCTCCTGATTCATATTTTGGGGAACAAAGCAGTAAGATAGTACTGCTGTGCAAGGGGTGTGTTGGTGTGTGGTGCAGACACATTGCTGTGTGTTGAGCTGGAGACAGGAACAGGTACCACAGAGCTCTGGGCCACTGCTTGATGCTGCAAAAGTTCTCATGTCCAGGTGAGCTGCTTTGGCTTTGTGCTTTCAAATAACTTCAGTCACTTCTGCACTGAGAAAGATGTTTAAACACACCCCACCCATCCAAAACTAGGCTTAGTATTTCTAATGTTACTTTTGTAAGGAAAAAATATATGACTGTTTAAAGAGTTTGGATGGCATGTTAACTTTGGGATGTCCTAGGAAACCCCCAAATTGGTGAATTTTAGGATTTGGTGTTACGGGCTGTCTGTATAATTCTGTGGCATTTAAGAACTTCTGAAAGCTTTGGCATAGGTAGTTGCATGGAGCCTTTTCAGTTGCTAGAAACTAAACAGTACTCAACAAGCCTTAATATTTGATGTTGACTTGAAAATAGCTTCTCTAATCAGATTTCCCCTGTACCAATGATTTCAGTTATAATAATATTGAAGATTTCCACTGATTCAGCATTTAGCTGCTTCAGCTGATCATTGTGAGGGATGACAAAAATGGGCAATGTGAGTTCATTTCCCAAGATTTTATGTTTGCACATCGAAGAGGATGCCGGGTTCTGTTTGTGCAGGAATGAGGTTGATGTAGTAGCAGGTCATTCTCTAGTCTTTAAAATGTCCAATTTCTCTGCCTTTTGTCAGTAGCCCCCTCCCCATAGTGTGAGGCTGATGGTGAGAAAGTACTGATGGTTCTAATGAGCAGCCCACAGGATCCAGCTCTGTGTTCACTATTAAGGTCTTTAAGTTCTCATAAGATGTGGTGGAGGTGGTGGTGGTGTGTGCCTTTAAAGGAAATACTTCTCTCTACATAAGTTACAGAAGAAGAGACCTTACTATTTGGAATGGCTTAGAAGATAGTTTTTTGGACCTGAGAGCTAAACAAAGAGTAATTATTTCTACAGTCCGCAAGATAATAAGTAAGTTTCTCCCCCTCCTCCTTTCCTACAGAAAAACACTTTGAGGATATTTGTTTCTAGATGTAACACTTGTCCATAGCACTTTGTGGGTCCCACCTTAACACTTTTAAATAAGTTGTGATGGAAAGTCACCTTTTGCATGTAAACTAGTTTAACATCTCCATGAATTCTGGTTCGTTAAAAGAGAGTTAAAGTAGAGAATGTAAGGAAAAAATCAGAGGCAAATGAACTAAGGCTTTTCTTTTGAACTCATTTTTGTAGAAATCAGTATATGAATTTTTGCAGTTTACTTGTAAAACTGTCCAAGAAAACTGTTTAAGGCGTTGTCTGTAAACATTTCAGCACTTCACCAGAATAAAAAAGCAAATAAAAGCTTGATTCTTTTGAAGTAGTCATGCTCTGAGATGCAATAGACCACATCTCCAGATATTGTTGGGGAGTGTGTATGGGCTTTTGATTCACTGAACAACACTTAAGAAATAACTTTCTGATTTCACTAGTGCCTCTTGATTTTCATGGTGAAAGTTCTTCCTGTAGTTGCTCAGAAAAGCCAACTAATTTTGAGTGCCCAGTTTCCTTAGGTGGCTTTTTCAGAACTGATGAGGTCCTGAGGCTCTCAGGGACTGAGTGAGGCAGACTGAATGAAGGAGTTCTTGGCAAACAGTTCATGTTGTCCAGATCCTGTTTGTGCCTTCAAGGAAGAGAGAGTCTCATCTGAAAATCTGCCTGTTAAAATCTGGTTCCCTACAGCTACCCAATGGGGTTAAGTGTATTGATCTGAGTGACTGAGCAGGGAATGACTTCCTCATTTCCCTCTTGGTTTTATTTTTCATTTGGGGTGTAACATGGCACAGTGCAGTCTGTTGCTGATGCACATGAGAGAGATTATGATTTTATAGCCACTTTCATTACTAAATTGGTTATGGGAAATTAATTTAGAGCTTAGACAATTGTGTTGCTGTTGATGGTGAAGCCTAGGTTTGATTATTTTTCTTCCCCTCTTAAAGACAAACTAACAGAAATTTTGCCTAATGACAAGATTTTCTTCTATTTGTAGTGTCTCACAAAACAAATTTCTTAGTAAAGGGCAGGTAGGATTTTTACAGGATTGCTCATTTTAACATTTAGTCACATGGAATATTTGTGGTTGGGGCAGATACAACTCACTGTGTTCTGATGCACACCATACTGAGCATTTAGGTAAGAGTATTTCTGAAATTAAGCTATTCTATACAAAATGCCATAATGCAGCTGGGTATTTTGCTTTTATTCTAAACCTCTTTTGTTAGCTGCCTAGTGCTTCAGCAGTGCATTAATTCCATATGTACCCAACTTGGATTAAAAAAAAACAAACAGAAAAGTGTGTTCTCTGATATTTGCAAAGGATGTGTGTTCCTTGACCGCTCTCTGTTTTGCAGGCATGGTCCTCGTGCGCAGTGAGAACGGGCAGCTGCTGATGATCCCCCAGCAAGCCTTGGCTCAGATGCAGGCACAGGCACATGCCCAGTCTCAGCCTCAGAACACTCTGACTCCTCGTCCTGCTACACCTACCAGTGCACCCCCAGTGCAGATATCCACAGTGCAGGTCAGTCCAGGTGGCTGTGGTGAAAAAAACTGCGAGATGTATTTTTGTTCCCTGCGAAGAATACACGAGAAAGTGAGGTGTGATGTTAGTGATTTGAAGAAACCGTAGATCTAACTAGGGATATACAGACTTTTTATAGATTCATATAATCACAGAATTGTTTGTGTTGGAAAGGTGTTGGAAGGGACCTTAAAGCTCGTTCAGTTCTTGCCATATGCAGGGACACCTTCCACTAGACCAGGTTGCTCCAAGCCCTGTCCAACCTGGCCTGGAACACTTCCAGGAATAGGGAGTCCACACCTCTCTGGGCAACCTGTGCTGGGGCCTCATCGCCCTCACAGCCAAGAATTTCTTCCAAATATCTAATCTAAGTCTACTTTCCACATGGCACAGGCATTGCATTTTGTTCCTAATTCTGTTACAGCTTGGCTGTTACTCATCAAAAATATTTTTACATATCTGAATCTCATTAAGCTTAAAACTTTGATATAAAGAAGACCATATATGGTTAATGTGTACAACTCTTCTCCCCAGAATAAATATAAGAAAAGAAAGGATATGGATATAAGTACACTGAGATTTTGACAGCTGCATTAAGTTCAAGACTGAAAATCCTTCTCAGAGTTTTCTAGTGGTTCAGATGCATTCTTTGATACCTGTAATAATGGTAACTCTGCAGAATCAGAACACTCGATAAAGTACGTGGTATTTAACTATAGGCACTGATGTGTTTGTGGTTTTTTTTCCTCTTCCCCAGGCTCCAGGAACGCCCATTATTGCACGACAGGTGACACCAACTACTATCATCAAGCAAGTGTCTCAGGCTCAGACAACAGTGCAACCCACGACAACGCTACAGCGTCCCCCGGTTGTGCAAGTGAGTGTGTAGGGAAGTTAATGTGTGCATCAGACTGCCAGGCACACAGGAAATGCAATTGCTCAATGCAGGGAAGAAATACCTTCTGGATTAGCCTTTCTAAAACATCTGCAGGTCTCAGTGTATATTTTGGATGTACAGGTATAATTTTTTATAAGTATATTGTTATTATTTCATATTACACCTGTACATACCTCTATTTAAAGGTATCCTGTTAGTAGTTTGTATAATCACAGAGCTGACTAAAATAAAATACCTTTATGCTTTCTGTCTTAAGAAAGTGACAAGAATTCCCTTTGGATTTGGGGCTGTGGTGTTATTCCTGTGATGGATCTGCAGTCCTCTGAATTCTGCAGCAAAATTTACAATTGCAAAGATGACTGCACTGGCAGCCTTCTCTTCCCCAAGCTTTCTCCCTTTCACATGAGTCTCTGCTTTGGTCTGTGTCCTTCTGGAGACTGATAACTCAAGGACTGACTGGTGTCAGTCTGGGCTGGCCTCTATTCATTTTGGGCTTGCTTGGAAATTTTTTTTGAGATGCTGAGAGTTTAAAAAACAGTGCAAGAATGTGAAATTCTCCACATGGCTTCCAGGCAGCAGTGATACAATATGATTGCTGTCGCCTAATCTGTCTCATTGTGCTTTCTTCATCCTTTGAGTAGACAGGATTAGAGAGTTTTAATTTAAAACATGCAGGTTTTGCTATGCATCCAGTTAACCTTTTTCCCCTCAGAGAGCCTTTCCCTATGCCAGTGATCTTTCTAGATCTAAGAGTTAATTTACCTAACTGAGTCTCCTTAATTTGCACTGCTGTTATACAAGACAGAAAAAAAAATAATTCCATCTGCATATTTTGTGCTGTAATGAGCACACCATGGACTTCATTTATCCTGATTTCAAAAAAAGGAGTCAAATGAAATCCTTGTCTCCCTTAGTTTCTCCCAGAATACCAATAAAGTTAGCTTGGGCAGCAGGGGAGCCTCTTTCTTGTGTATCTTTATATAAAGAGCAAGTTTACAAATGATTTGTGAACATTCTGAGTGTCAGTTGTAGCTTGGTAGGAATCTGTCTCTCAGATTGGATTGTTGTTAATAATTAGACTGTTGGAAGCCCATGAATGAGCTGTGTATGTGAGAAGATCTTGCTCACAATGGTGATTCTTTGGAGTTGATATTCTTCCTTCAAATTACCAATTTGTCTACAAAACTAGAAAAATATTTTGTCCCATTATTCATGACAAAGACCTTGGTAAGACCTGAGTGTCAGTTGTGCCTTTTTTAGAAATTCCTCCCTTTGGAAGTGGCATTTAATGAAACAGGCAGAAAGATAAATTGAATTCACAGGAATTCAGCACTTGTTTTGGTTGTGTTTTGAAACCCCATTGGCTGAGGTTATGTTTATGGTATTTTATTCAGTGACCAAAAATCGCGCAATTTTTAATCAACTTTTGGGATTCCCGTTTCCAATGTTTTTAGTGCCATCTGGTGGCCATTTCTTCCCAGTGCACCAGACCGCACACGAGCAACTTATTTATAGCGGCTGTGAAAGGTGTTCTACTGCCCTGTGGCTCATTTTCTGTTTGATGGCTCAGGAAAACAGGCTCTTGGTACGTTCCAAGGATAATAATCGTGTGTTTGTATTCTCTGCAGCCTCAGATTGTTCTGGGTGGTACTGCACAAACAACCACGTTGGGGACAGCAACAGCTGTACAAACTGGAACTCCTCAGAGAACGGTGCAAGGGACAACGGCCACCTCCACTGCTGCCACAGTAAGATACTGATAAATGTGACATCTCTTTCTGTCCACTCACATATGCATGCGTGCATGGATGTGCATATATACACATACATGTAAACACAGGTGGCAGTGGAGATTAGGAGAGATGCAGGAATTCTGTGTGCTGTTGACCTTGAAAAGGTAAACTTTACTAGAACCATATAATTTACAAGGTGTGGATATGGATCACTTGAATTTTTCTAAGTGTCAAAGTGTTTTTATTTCTGTAACAGTATTAAAGCACTCATTTAAAAAAATCTATTAGATGTATTTTATAGAACAGTGAATTATTCAGCACTGTAGAGTACAATAAGTATGAGAAGGGATAAGCAGTTGGCACTGATTCATTCAAGCTGCATGTTTCCAGGACTGCAAAACAGGGAGAATCTATGTACTATGCACTGTGAAAAAAGAGCTTTACTATTTTTTGTCCTGCTAAAACACGTATTTTCCCATACACAATGTGCCATTCTTAAAATACTCGGTGTTTCCTAACTTCATGAAGAATCATAATTTCTTAAATTTTGATAATAAAAATGTACAATACATATGTATAGGTGAAGCAAAATAATAACTTCAGTCTGTTTATGTTTTAAGTGGTGAGGGACATGTATCTATAACTATTACTCTGCAGTGATGAAATAAAGGACTTCATTTTACAGATTATATGGTCAGATCATGTATTAAGAAGAGTTTGTCTTTTTTCTCTGACTGTTTTCCTTTTACCCTTCCTTCTAAGGAAACTATGGAAAATGTGAAGAAATGCAAAAACTTTCTGTCCACATTAATAAAACTGGCATCATCTGGAAAACAGTCCTCAGAGACTGCGGCTAACGTGAAAGAATTAGTACAGAACCTGCTGGTAAGAAAGGTTCATCAAAAGTTGTAAAATACAGCATCTGGGCATGTTCAGACTCAAAACTGGAGTTTTTTGTGTGTGTTTTTTTTTTTTCTTCAGAGGATGGAATTTATAAAATCTGAGCTGTATCAAATTAACTTTGCCTCTTCTGAATTAAAATAAATGCATAAATTTTCCGTTAAGTTTATAACTGAGACATTACTGCTTACATTCATGCATGAGAACATGAGTTCAGTTGGAGTGTGAGTAACGCAACTAGTGGCTCTTTAAACTCTCCGTTTTGATAAAACAATGAATAAAAAGATGTATTACGTGCTTTAGGGAAGACACTATGGCTGGTGCGATAACTGGGTGTAGGAAATCACAAGTTTTTACAAAAGAAAAGTTAATATTGCCTGATGTTAATATAAAAGCTTGACATTTAATACTTATAGAATGAGTACTGGTATTGCTTAGCCTACTTGTTAGCAACCTGTAAGTTCGGGTAGAGCTGTGTATTCCAGATGTTAGCACATAATCACCAGAGGTCTGTAGGTCTTGCTACTTGAAATCTGTAGTAACATTAGTTACTACCATAAAGCAGTTGGTGACTAAAAATAGTGAGGGATAATAAAACCACTTACTTCCAATAAGTCTTAAATTTTTTTTGGTGTTGAATATCCATAAAAGTTAATTTCTGCAAGTTTGTTCATTTGGATTTTCTGTTTTAAAGGATGGAAAAATTGAACCAGAAGACTTTACCAGTAGGCTGTACAGAGAACTTAATTCTTCACCTCAACCTTACCTTGTGCCTTTCCTGAAGGTAACTTATCTTCACTACCCTTTCTTTATCTCTGTGCTTATATATCATCAGCAATGAACACAAGCACATCCTTTGCCATTATAGGTGGAATTCCAAAATGATGTTAAAGGAAGTTTTAAATGGTTTAAGTTTTAATGGTTAAGCCTGGTTAGGCTTTTGCTCCCTTAAAAAATACTTTTTGTGTCTTAGTTCCTAGAGTTTGTTATTGTGATTCGTTGGCACAGTCAGTAATGTAACTTCTACCATGGTGACACATCATAGCTCTTTTGAGAAATCTGAAAAGTTTTCTTTTTGTGACTTAAACCACAAACCTGTGAATTGATTTATTGCTCTCTTTTTTAGTCTTAGAAAGAAAACAAGGGAATCAGTGATACAGAGAACTGTGCCTTCTGGGCAAGTCTTTTGCCTGTGCTGTAAACTGGTTTGGATAAGCGGGAAGTCTGTCATCTCTCAATAATAAATCACATTTGTCATAAATTTTATAGTATTTGGACACATCTCAAAATAGTATTTATTGCAAAACCTTTACCATCTGAAAATCAGTGAAAGTAGTACAGCATGAAATGGTAAGAATGTAACTGCTTGGCTAATGTATGATTAAAGGATATAGTTGTAGGTGTGTGTTGACATTTCTGGGTTCTTAAATGCTTGTTCAACCTTGAGCTGTTCCTGAGGACAAAAATTGTTGCCATAAGAAAACAACTAATTTAAGAAGCCACTAAAACACTGTGCTCTCTGTTGAGCTATTCTGAAATCTTCCCTGGTGTTCCAATGTGACTTTTAAGCCATAGGACGATGGTCAAGGAAGGCAGCATGGGCTTGGGTTGTTAAATACATACTAGGGGTTCCAGGTAGGCTGCATAGCCTAGATGCCCATGATATCCAAAAGGTACTGTTCCTCTGTCCTGCTTGTTAAACAGGAGCAGGTTGGTATTTCTGTGTGCTCTCCTGTCACCTTTCCTCAGGTGCACACAGACCGATCCAATGGACTGAAACGCGTCCCTTCTTTACAGTTAATATTGTGTGAGCCAGGATTAAACAACTCAACAAAACTCTTTCCTTTCCCCTTTTCAGAGGAGTTTACCTGCCTTGAGACAGTTAACACCAGACTCTGCAGCTTTCATTCAGCAGAGCCAGCAGCAGCAGCCGACGACGCAGGCGACGATAGCCACGATCCCGTCAGCGGCGGCCGTGCTGCTGAGCTCCTCGGTGCAGCGCACGGCGGGCAAGGCCACTGCCACTGTCACCAGTACCCTCCAGCAACCCGTCATCAGCCTCACTCAGCCCACACAAGTTGGTGTCAGTAAACAAGGGCAGTCCACGCCACTGGTATGTGAGCTGGAGTGCAGCGTTTGTTACTGCACAGGGGTTTTTTTTGATAGTACTTCTTATATTGGTGGTTTACCTTAGTCAAAAATCTGAGAAAAAAAGTATAACTTAAATTGCATCTTGATTAAAGTTCTGTTAGGGTTTGTTCTTCCCACCTGATTCTCAGATTATTTACAGTTCTTTTTTTTCCTTATTATTTGCAGGTTATCCAACAGTCTCAAAAAGCAGGGGCATTGATAAGGCCTCCACAAGTAACGTTGACACAGACACCCATGGTGGCATTGCGGCAACCACACAGTCGTATTATGCTCACTACTCCTCAAATCCAACTGAATCAACTTCAGACAGGTAAGAGATCAAGATACTTGTGATATGCCATATTTGATAGCATCACCTGAAGTGTGGTTGAGGGGTTGCTTGTCCAGAGAAGTTGTTGATACCCCATTCCTGGAAGTGTTCATGGCCAGGCTGGATGGGGCTTGGAGCAACCTGGGATAGTGAAAGGTGTCAGAGGGGTTGGAACGGGATGATCTTTGAGGTCTCTTCCAACCCAAACCATTCTGTGGTTCTATGAATGTCAGTTCATAAGTGCCCTGTTTGTACTACTGCTAAAATCGTCCAGTATCTGGTACCATAGTGGCTGGGGGTACAGATCTATCAGGGCAGCATTGACAGTCAGAGAAATGGTTTGGGTGCTGGAATTGTGTGGGAGGATCCTGTTTTTAGCTGGGTGAAATGCTGACAGAAGCTATTGAGGTCAAGTTTTTGTACCAGACCTACTGCCATAACTACCTGTGACTGGCTTGCACATGTGAATTTTTACTGATGGAGTACAAATCCTGTCTTCTTGCAGTACCTGTGGTAAAACCAGCAGTATTACCTGGAAACAAAGCTATTGCCACTGTTTCGACACAAGTAGCTGCTGCTCAGAAGAATAAACTGAAAGAACCTGGGGGAGGCTCTTTTAGGTGAGGAACTGTATGTTTGTGCTTGTGCTGCTTGGGCAGCTGAACTCAGTCCTTTCTGGTGCTGAATCCATCTGGGAAAACTCAAAATAACCTAGAGGTAGATTTTCTGGGGGCAGGTTTGCTTCTTCATTAAAGACTTCAACAAACAGCACTGGACATACTCGTGCCAGACTGGTTTTAGCATTTAGCTGGCACTAAACCTCATAAACAGTTCCTGCCCTGACAAGTAAATGGAATTCATTCCTTCACTTCTCCCAGCTCTGCTTGACTTACTCGCATGTACAGCCTGTCTTGTGGTGAGGGCAGATTATTTTTGTTTTGTGGTAGTGATTTCCCTGGTTTCTTGTTTCTCAAGGTGTTGAAATA
Organism: Aleadryas rufinucha; assembly: GCA_013397815.1. NCBI lineage: Eukaryota > Metazoa > Chordata > Aves > Passeriformes > Aleadryas > Aleadryas rufinucha. Next base: position 75,790 of record VZTH01009184.1, read on the forward strand.
TTACATAAGAAAGGATCTTGAAAAAACAGGAAGTACAAAATTAGTGCTCTTTGAAGTCAAAGCAGTAATTTCTCATTTACAAACAAATGAGTTGTATTTTATCATATCACAAAAGCAAATAAAATGTAAAATTAAATATTCAGGTTTATGGTGGAATTCATTATATGCAGCTATGGTATCATAACAGTGTGTGCAGATAAACCCTATATGTTATGATTATAATAAATTTTCCTTCCTTTAAGGGATGATGATGACATTAATGATGTTGCATCAATGGCTGGAGTCAACCTGTCAGAAGAAAGTGCTCGGATATTGGCAACAAACTCTGAGCTCGTGGGCACATTAACAAGGTCCTGTAAAGATGAAACCTTCCTTTTCCCAGCACCTTTACAAAGAAGGATATTAGAAATAGGTATGCTCTTTTATCTTAAACATTAATAAAACCAAATTTCACTACTCTTAGGTTTAATTGAAGACATTTTCCATAGAAATTGGTTGATTAATTAAAAGTTGCTGGAGTCGTTACCTTCTGATATTTTCTGGTATATTCAGATGCTTGTGGGCAATCATTTGTCTTATGAAAATAGAATAGTGTCAAGGAATAGCAAACATAGATTTGTCTTCTAAAGTGATGGCAATTCAACATCAAAACTACTCAACCTGGCTGAAAGTCTGACTGTATAAACTGATAAGGTGTAACAAGCATGACACAAACAATGAAATAAGTCCAGAAGCACTTTTATCAGCTTTACTTAGTAATTCAGAATCAAGGGTGGAACAAAAAGCAATCTTGAATTCTTTGTTACGTTGTAGTACACAGCATTTATTAATAGATTGTCAATTTTGTTAAATTAATATGAATTTTAATATGTATGTAATTTCCTGTTTAATCCTTGTCTGAGAAAAACCTGAAAGTCATACTTAGCAAAAGGCATTTAAATTTTTATGACTGAGGTTATACTCACATTTAGCTGTCTTGTAAAATGATTTTTTACAACCCACTTATGTCCTAATTATAGGTAAAAAACATGGAATAACAGAAATCCATCCTGATGTAGTTAGCTACGTATCACATGCTACACAACAAAGAATACAAAACCTCGTGGAAAAACTATCAGAGACTGCTCAACAAAGGAATATTTCCTACAAGGTAGCTGTATTTAATTGCTCAAATCAAATGGTAAAATTGTACAAATTCAGCAGGCTGTGGTGTTGACTGTAATGCAGGAGTTCAGGTGTTCTTTGTTCTGTGAAATCAGATTGTTTATTCTCTTTGACTGATTCACCTTCCATTAAGATATTAATACACATGGGTGGCTAGAACTTTTCAGCTTGCATATACAAAATGGTTTTAAAACAAATGCAGGGAAGCTGTGCCCTCCCCTTTATTTATTATGTCAAATGTTTAGTGTGTGAGTGATTGTAGAGTCAGACAGATAAAAGCACTGCTTTGAATTCCCAAGAGACTGCTATCTGACAGATGTGTGTTCCTAATAGATGCAAATGCCTGAGCAGCGTTTAAAAAAGCCATGCAGCTCTGTGAAATATGTTTGAGAGGTTAAAGCTGTGATGATATTAGTTTAGAAGTCAAAATCTGATGATTCATGGAATAGAACAAAATGCTTCTAAGAGTTCTAGCTGGTTTGACTGGTGTAAATATACTCCTGCTATTTGTCTGAAAAGGACAAAGTGAACATTGGAGCTTTGAATGTATGTGTTCTTCCCCAGTACAGTACAAGTTAACAGCTTTGTTTTTAAGGGAGTAATGAGAAACATATTTGCTGTATTTTCAGGATGATGAAAGATACGAACAAGCAAGTGACGTTCGGGCACAGCTCAAGTTCTTTGAACAACTTGATCAAATAGAAAAGCAGCGTAAAGATGAACAAGAAAGGGAAATTTTAATGCGCGCAGCAAAGGCAAGTGCTTGGCTTTCACACGTGTTTGCAAAGTGTCATTTTTGACATCAAAACTGCAGAGTTTCTTTTCATTCTAAAACACTTGCAATGAAGGGGAAGACTAATCTTCAAAGATGGAACTTGATGAATGTGTTCTTAACTAGAGCTCAGTTTTGCTTTTCATTGTAAAGCATGGGAAACAGCGTCTTTGCCACTCTCCCTGCATATTCCCAAATTAAAGGGAGTCTTGAAATATAGTTTTTGCATTTTGCATTGGCAAAAAAAGATGAATTTTATAGCTTGATGGTGCTCTGATATGTAATAGAGAGGTTACAGGTATTTTGGAGACTAGAAATAGAATTCAGAAAGATTTTTACAAATTGGAGAAATACAATAAATAGGAAGCAGTTGATGTAAACATGAATGTGAATATTAAACTGTCGTTTTACTCAGGGAATATAAAATGAATATGATTAGATAAGAGCACCCTAGGAATAATTCACAAAGCAACCTATGTTTTCTGTTAGTTTTGTGATCCAGCATGAGTTGACAATGTCAAAATCCAAATTTATTTTGTTGTTTGCCTAAAGAACGTAAGGGATTAACAACTCCCAGGATTTGATAGGATGAGAGGAAATGGCCTCAAGTTGCGTCGGGGGAGGTTTAAATTGAATATTGAGAACAATTTCGTCACTGAGAGGGTTGTCAAGCCCTAGAACAGGCTGCCCAGGGCAGTGGTTGAGTCACCATCCTTGAAAGTATTGTGTAGATGTGGCACTTGGGGACATGGTTTAGTGGTGGGCTTGGCAGTGCTGGGGAAACAGCTGGACTTGATGTCCTTAAAGGTCCCTTCTAATCTAAATAATTTCATGATTCTAAAAGTATGACACACACAGGGAATTGCAGGTGCCCAGTGAAATGGGCAGTTGCTGATGTACATGGTCTTGGGTCACTCTGGGGCACTTTGTTCAGACTGCAGCCTGACCTGTGTGTGTAGGTGTAGCAGAAAGATCTGCTCTGAGTAAGTGCCTAGTTACCCAGCAAGGGGAGGAATTGTTCCAAAAAGCACAGGTCTGATTCCTTTGTTCATATGCAAAATGTGTAATTCAGTTCACAGGTCTGTGTAATTTGTGTCTTCTAATGGTTGCATTTCAAGCATAATTGCCTGGCTACTCCTTTGCTATCTTTAACAATGCAGAAAAACGGGATGCCTTTTCAAAAATAGATACATTAAACTAAGAGAAGGAGAACTTTTAATTTCTAGAAGTTGTTTACCACTGTTGCCCTCTCTGGGAGTGATAGGTATTCCCCACTTCCTGCTGAAGTTTATGAAAAGCTTTCATATATAATCTTTAACTGCTTTTGTAACTGAATTAATTTTTCTTTCTTTTCCCCTATCCACCCCATGTTCATCCTTTATCAACACAGTCTCGATCTCGACAAGAAGATCCAGAACAGCTTAGATTGAAACAGAAGGCCAAGGAGGTGAGTGTTGACCTTAACATAAACTTTTATTTTGGAAATTGAAGGAGAAATAATGAACTGTCCTTGTTCTGGCACACACAGATGCAGCAGCAAGAGCTAGCACAGATGAGACAGAGGGACGCCAACCTGACTGCGTTAGCTGCCATCGGTCCCAGAAAGAAAAGGAAAGTAGACTCACCAGGATCTGGATCAGGGACAGAGGTACAGTGTCATTGTCACCTTTGGTTTTGCTGCCTCAGCCTCTGTGCAAACCTCTCTGTTCAGAGCTTTTTCCCCAGTTTGTGGAAGCTCCCTGAGCAGCACAGGTGTTTTGTGTTCAGATTTGCCCGCTCCAAGGCCAGGATCAATTTTTAGCACCTGCGTAGTGGCATAGGGAATAGAGTCTGAGTTGTCATTCCCTGATTCATGGAACTGGAGGGGTGTTAGAAAAGCCATCTCTGATCTCACAAGTCTCAGTTTTTTAGACTTCCATAGTTTTGGAAAGAGGGTTTTGTGGCTATAACCAATCTAACTTGGAGTGCAGAGTAAGGCTGCTGAGGTAGGTGGGGTGGTAGAATTCAATCACTGCTAAATTTGACAGCAGGAGCTTCAAGTTACAGGTTTCCTTATTTCTTTCTCCAGCAGATGATTTGCCTTAGTTTTAGTGTCTCCACAGCAGATCAGTTTGACCAGTTCCATCTGATCAGGATGTTCTTGCACATCCTTTGTATATTCTACTGTTGAATCTGCCTTTTAAAAGCTCCTCTGCAGACTAAGTATCAGAATGCTCAGTGTCTGATTAATTTAATATTAATTTACATTCTGGTAGATGACTATCTGCTGTATTTCTAAACACGTAAATAAACAAGAAATGGTATAAAATTGCTTTCTGCATGAGACATTCAATTGGGATTTCTCTAATGTTTAAAAAAACCAAAATATTCTTTAATATTGTCATTTATTGGACCAAAAGCTCTCTTCATAATTTGAGGATTTTTCCTCATGGGGTTTTGTGTCTGATAGCAAGTGATAGAGTAGTAATAGTTTAATAATTCTGTTTATTACTCCTGGAGCATTCTGAATTTTCAGTGCTAAAGCATTTATACTGTAGAAAAGCCTCAAAAGAGTTCACCTTGTTTTATACTGAATTGCTAGAAGCAATAATTTACGTGTGCTTGATATAAAATGGTAGAGAAAAATCTGAATACTAATAAATGCTATTTTTGTTTATAAAAAAATCAAGCCTTTTGAGCATCTTTTAAAGTAATTTTAAGTTTTGAAATTTACTAAAATGTCTGCTACTGAGAATAAGACTTGTTTTTGTATAAGCTGACAAATTACTCTATTAAAGGTTTATAGATGTGGTTTAAAATTATGAAAATTGCAGAATGGGGCACTTTGCAAAGATAGATGTATACACAAATGAAGTTGTCTCAGAGGAATATGCTGAAGTACCTCATGCAGAGTTAATGTTGGCATTGCTTACTCCTGCATGCTCAGCTGTGCCACCTTAATGGTCTGTTAATGTCACTTAGGTTATGGGATGTATTTTGCATCTCCTGTGAACACTTGTTTGTATTTCATCTAAATCTGACTAATTTAGTTATCCTGGATTAATCACTGGTTAACCAATTAATTCCAGGTTCCCTGGAAATCTAATCTTTTTCTCTGTTTAATTAAGAACCAGCTGCCTTTGATCTGATACTCACAGCTGTGCTTTTGCTGCTGTGTCACTTGACATTTTTAAATTGGGCTCCACTTGTCACCATTTGTATGCAGTTTGTGGTTAAGGCATATTACAAGAAGTGTGGAAAATAAGGTTTGTCATTACTTAGACACAGATTTGTAAATGGAAGCTTTTGATGTCTACAAATGCTGACTCTTAATTACATGTAAAATCACTTCTAAGTAGTAATTTTACTGTTTTGTTTCCAAATTCATCAAAACAGGTTGCTGTCAGTTTGAGAGTTTTATGTGATTTTACCGAAAGTTACCAAAAAGCTTCTTAACTTATTCCATACATAATTCTGTGTCTTTAAAGACTCCTGAAATTTTACCTTTGCATTTAAAGTATTATGGGCTACATACTAAAGCTCAGGCTTGAGCTTTCACTAAAGAATATTTAAAAACCAAGAATAAACCCCCTTCTAACCATTCTTTCTGTTGTCTAGCAATCATATGTATATGAGAAAATTTAGTTAGCATCCAATACTCTCCTGCATCTTCTAATTTCCACTGAAATTTATGAAAATTAGATGGCTAAATTGTGCAAGTGCCTTAAAATACCCCTTTGAAAATCCAGCCTTTAAGCAGCCCCTAACTACAGGATTTTGGTGATTTGGTGTTTGCTGGGTCAACAGAATGCTTGAGAGTCAAAAATCTGCTTCACTGGTAGCACTGTGGTGAAGCAAGTTCACCTGCACTGAGCAGAGTCCTAGTAAACCAGAGTGACCATTTCCAGTGCAGGTTTAGGTTGGTTTGATCATCAGTAATGTTCACTGATGAAATACATTATTGTCACACATGTTAGTGGGAGCCTCAACAGCTTATTCACATGGCTCGTGCACTACTCTAAATTTTGGCTTTTTTCAAGTCTGGGGTGTTTTTCTTAAGAAATTTTTGGAAATTCTCCAAACTCACAGGCAGATGAGTCTTTATTCACTACTGGAGTGTGTTTGGTGTCATGAAGTATCATAGCTCCATTAAAAAAAAACAAAAGAGAACATTATTCTAGGAAATTAAATTGGAGGGGAGAATGAATCCGTAGCTGAGCCACAGAAACAGAACCCATTCCCAGAAGAATTCATTAGGTAAATAACCTGTCAGCAGCAGAGGACTGCCCAAAAGATTCCCGGCTGAAAATCGAGGGAGCAGCCTGGATTGCGGTCTGCGCTCGCCATCTGCCGGGGACTGCGCGGAGCTGCAGCTGCTCCCTGGCCTCGTCCCGCTCCTTCCCTGCCCTTCCGTGCCGCTCACTTGTTTCCTTATGGTTTTAGCTTTTTTCTTCTTTTTTTAAGTGACAGATGTAATAATATACTGCTTGTTTATCGTGCCACTTCGGGAAGCTCCCAGTGAGCGATGCTGAGAGATAGAGAAGTATTCAGAGGTCGTTAGGGAATGCGTGACTGTGTCTAGGAAAGCTTCTCCTAAATATAGTCCTGAGCTTGGTTACAGCTGTTGTCACCACAAGGAGAGCACCCTGCCATGGAGATCAGGAGGATCTAGGACATGATTCCAGGCCTCACAGTCCCGGGAACAGGACTGCTCCCCAGGTCATCCACAGCTCCAGGGCTTCCCTTGGCATCTGTATGGTGGCATTGTGAAGAATCGTGTCCCTTCTGTTTGGTTTGGTTGTTGGGATTGCCTGTCCTTAGCACCTTCCTAAAAATACAGGCAGTGCTTTGGGGCTTTTTTGTTTATATTGAATGTCACTGAAAACTCCTGATTGTTCAACTGTTGTTAAGAAATAAGAATTGAAAAGGAAATCTCTAATCTGGTAGCGTACAGCTTCCTGACTATGTACAGTTTTTGGGTCACACATTTTCTCTGAAAAGTTTTGAAATGCTTTTGGGCATGGACTGATTGACCTGTTCTTCTGCTTTCCAGGGATCTGGTTCGAGTGCAGCAGTCCCAGGCAGCTCTGGAGTTGGAACAACCAGACAGTTTACGCGACAAAGGATAACGCGGGTGAACCTCAGGGACCTCATATTTTGTTTAGAAAATGAGCGAGAGACAAGCCATTCACTATTGCTATACAAAGCATTCCTTAAGTAAAATGGAAAAGATCAAGGTATTTTTGACGGAGAGACGCCTGAGGACATTTTTTAATATATTTGCAAATTACGCCTTTTTGTAACAAGCGAATGGGATATTGTTTAAAAAACAACCACCTCTTTACATGGAACAGTTTTATATTCCTGTTTATAAATAAACTCTTCAGTATAAGAGAAATGCATTTCTGTAACAGTGAGGATACTTACAAGGCCTGTGGATACTATGAAAGGACAATTAAATTTTAACTCATCTCTTGATTGAGTGGCCTTCTTGCCAAACAAGCCATATATAAAGACTGATGGAATCGTTTAGCAAATAACTAGCTACCCTTTGTCAGCCCTGTAGCAGTTTCAACATTAATTGTTCATTTTAGTTCAGTTTTATTCAACTAAATCCATTATATAGGCATATGTCTACAGCAGATGACCTCATTTCATTTAGCTTTTTTTTTTAAAACAGTCAGTTAGCAAAGCAAACTGATTTTTTAAGAATATTTATCTTTCCCCCAAATGCTCAAAATCTAGAGGGATATACAGTTAATTTTAAACATAACCTCAATTTTAATCACATTATTGCTTATTAGAGGCCCTGAAATCCCATAAAGGAGGGTTACTTCTGAATGTTTTAGCAGCATCTGTAAAAATGCATTATTTGCTATAGTTTGTAAAGCTGTAAAGTTAAAAAAGGAAAAAAAGGAAAAAAAGAGAAACCTTTTCAGCATAAATATATTTTACTTGCACTGTGTTTTTTAGCTAAAGTGAAAGCTTAGATTAAATAAAATCAAAAGTTGAGAGGAATCATCAAAAGACTGTTTCTCAGTGTGAATCAAGTGTTGAAAAATGGTTGGTGTATTTTGTCGGTAATTGTACATAATTTTTGGCACATAACATAAAAATGGCTATGTAAACTATAATTATTTTGCTAAAAGACTGTATGCAAGCTGTGGGCCTACTTTAAAGATGTCCAGAGCAAAGTCCCTTCTTTGTACCTATTTTTTTATTACAAATATACTAATTGGTTCTTTATATTTTCAGAGGTTATTGTATTAAATTGTCTATTGATAGTACTTTTATGACTGTAAATACTTTGGCTTTCTTTGTGTGAACTCTCATGGTAGAATTTAACTCTCTTGCGTGTAAACTGAATGCTGATCAGTATTTTTATCAACACCTGACAACTGTTACACCCCTTTTATTTTGTCTTTTAGGAAATCCTGTCTTTCCATTTTTTTTTTCATGTAAATTTTGCACAGTTACTTGTTCATATGTAAATATTTTACTTTCAAAAATGAAGTTTTTAATTGCTATTGTTTTATATAGGATTGAAAGAAAATTAACTCCTTTATTAAAAACAAATTTATCTGTATTTGCTAATGTATTTTTCTCTCTAAATCTTTTCTCCACTTGGATTTATTTTTCTTGGTACAGTAAAAGATGAGTACCTGAGGGGATGCTGTTTGCTAAAGATGCACTTTGGGATGTTTTTATATTGTTTTGTTTTGTCAGTATTTTAGAGATATGTGATTTCATGAATCTTGGCATTTGATTGTTGTCTTAGGGGTCTTGGAATGACATCAGTGGACAGTGGGTTTGGTTTGGTTGGTTTTTAAGCAGGGAAAGGTGTCTGAAGCATCTGAAATATTTTGTGTTTGTCTAGTGAAGGTTTAATAAAACACCCTTTCCTTGAGGGCAGCCTGCTCCCTCAAACACAACTACAGTGGTCTGCAGAAGAAGATAGGACATAAAACACAATGTGGAGCACAATTATAAAAGAAATTAATCAGGGACACTTGTTATCAGTGTGAAAATCTGAGAAGCATTTCTGATCGTCTGTACTGAATATTTAGGTTTTTGGGTTGTATTTCTTTTAATTCCTCCTCTCATGGGCCACTTAAACTAATAATTTTGAGGGCCTAATCCTGCTAATACATTATTTGATGATTATTCCTTGCATACAGACAAATCTGTCCACAGGCTGCTGCCCCAGGCCCCTGCTGTGGAACAGGCACTGGCAGCAGGCCCGTGGGAGATCAGTGTCTGTGAAAAAGAGGATTAGCTCCTAAAGGGATGCACTCACCTGACACCCTGTGTGACACTGACCCCGAGACTTCCACTGTTTGTAAACTCCAAAGAGTCTTTAATTGTGTCATGTTATTAATTGCAAAGAAACACCTTTGACTTTTGGCCAAAACACTGTCAGAGCATCCCTTTAATTGTAGCAAGAACTGGTTGTAATTGTTAATCACCATGGGCAATGACTGGGCACAGTGTCTGCAAAGCTGTGGCAGGTAAGTGGGGAAGAAACTGTGTGAAAAATTAAAGTTATTACATGGTGTGCTGTATTTTGCACTCTGTGCTCAGTAGTAGCTTCAAAATATTCTAGAGAGGCCAAGGGAGGAGGGAGAGATCTCCTGTAAGAGGACAGCTCTTGGTTTTGTTTTAAATAACATTGGTTTTAAGTGCACAGGCAGCCCTTCAATCCATATAAGTTTTCTCAGCTTTTAAATGTTCTGGTTATTTAGTCAGAATAGCTGGTAGCATCCATCTCCCTCCAGTAGTTCAAATTCATGGAGTTTTGGACTGGGAAATTGGCACATTATTGTCAGTACACTGGCACTTGTGAGGAGTTCTCATGGCAGAGCAGTTGCAGACTTTTGTTCATTTGTTGTTGGGGTTTGTTTTTTTTTTTAATGATAAAACCAGTAACTATTTTTGACGCTGCTCAGAAATTTGACATTTCAAAATCACAGCTGAGGAGAGGTGGCGTTTACAGGGCAATACACTTGTACACCCCCACTCCTCTTGTGTGTTAGTGACCTGTAGAGAGAGAAATTGAGATTCCTTCCTGGCCCCAAAGCTTGTGCAGCTCCACCAGAGAGTGAGGGTGAACATGGAAGAGAATTTATTGCCCCTTTCCTTGGGTCTCTTTGTACCAAGACTGATGCACCTTTTTTGTAAGCACCCCCAAAATTGAAGTTTGCCACAGCTGGGATGTTCTATGTGTGAGTCAGTGAGAGTTTATTGCACCTTTATTTTATCACACTTTCTCAGCTCCATGTCAGAGACAGGTTCCTTCTCTCTTGCCTGTGAGTCTGTGACTTGTAGTGGGCTCTCTACCCTGCTTTACAGAAGTCTTGACGTCTTTCTGGTTTTTTTAACACCTTTGATTAGGTAGTGCATAGCTGTAATATTTGTGAACAGTTGATAAAATTCATTTTCCAGCAGAAAAATTGAACAGAACAAGTAGGATATAGTAAGGCACTCTGAATTCAGCTTGGTTTTGTTTCAGAGATTTATAATGAAATAGATATGTTTTCAGGAAACCTTTTAATACATAGTGAGAGATGCATGCATGATAAATAGCACAAATTTCACAGTAATTAAGATTTTATTGGAGGTTTCCCTGTCATCCAAGAAGCTTCCCCACATTTCTGAGATTCTCTAAATTACAAATAATGATATAAGAACTCCAATGATAATTTTAACCATTTTCTTAGGTTTACAGCTGTTTGTCCATCTGCAGAGAAGAGTCTTGACCTCTGGGGTAAGTGAGGGAGGGTGTCAGCTGGGCTGGGGTGGTGGTGCTTTCAGCAGTGTGGGAGTGTGGATCCACCTGCCCAGGTGAGTGTAGAGCCCTGTGCTTGGGTGTGCTTGTGCCAGGATTTTTGCACAGCAGGGCTTTAGGCAAGGACAGGCCAAACTGATGAGTTAAAATGTGTCAAGTGCCAGGAGGAAAAGGTTTAGTTGCTGGTACGGGTTGATCCCAATCTTTAGATTTTTGGGAATGTCATGCAGTAGTGCCATGTGTAAGGCTTGCTCCTCAGTATTTGGGGAGGTTTTTTAGCAAGTGACATTTCCCTGTCTCTAGAAGTTGCCAGGCTGATGAATTTGGGAGAGGTTTGTTGGAGGGATGAGTAGGGCGAGCAGCACATTAAGGGCTGCTCTGCCATGCTGTCCTGCCTTTTATTTGCTGGACACAAAAGCTCCCCAAGTTAGGATGTCCCACAGGATGACAACTGGGGGGATTAAAACTGCATTTTAATAGCTCAGATCTGTCCTCCCACTGCAAATCTGTGGCCAAACCCTGCACTCTCCCCTCTCCCACTGGAGTCGTGGGAATGGTTGTACCAGAGACCAGTGAGGACAAGCCAGAGCTCCTTCACTTTGTGTGGTGGTGTTATTAGATGCCATAGAGCTGTGAGAGAAAGGGAATACATTCTTTAAAACTTGCTTTTAGGAATTTTAGTCATGTTTTCCTGTGTCAGCTGAGAGAAACTTGCCCAGTGCTGCTGCAGATGTGGGAGGGTGAGCAGGAGCTGTTGGGCACCTTGCAGGGAGGCCTCGTAGCCACTGCCTGATCTTAATTTGTTCTGCCCCTTCAGAAACAACTTTCCTGTGAAACAGTTTATTTTCCCTTTGTTTCCCTGCTCAGCTTATTTACTGTTATTCTCTGGAAGCAGCTGGGTTGCACCCTGTTTGGTTTCCTCCTGGGAGTTTCCCTGTTCCGAAGTCAACAGCGGACTTGTACAAACAACACGAGCAGCGTTTGGGCTGTGATATGGTACCACGCTGCTGTGGAAGTGCTGAATAAATGCATAACAAATCTGGCTTTTACTGCTCTGTAAAAGTACTGCATGGTTTAACTTGAGCACTTATGTACTTTTTCAATCCAATAACAAAATCAAGTTGCCAAAAAAAAAAAAAGTTGTGAGTGCTTTCTAGTTTGCTGTGATGCATTTGGTGCTCTAATTTCGAGCAAACACGTTGGAGTGTTGCCCAATTATGGCAGATTGGAATATGAAGAACAATATATCTAATTTCCCAGGAGAGCAACATGCTGATGTTTAGGCGCAGCCTCTTTGAGTGAAAGTGAAAATCCTCATGTCATGTCGAGTGTGCCACTGTTCAGCTCCTTTGCTCCACTTTGAGAGGGACAAGAGTAAAATCTGGGTAAGTTATAGGTAAGGCCCTTCACCTTGAGGTGGAATTGGTGGGATTGATCATTTATATTTGAGAAATAAGAGTTAAGTTCCTTAAAAAAATTATATTCTCACTTTCCATGCTGATGCACAGCAGTGGTGTGGGATTTGGAGTTGTGGGGGGGGTTTCCTTCGTGTAGTAGCTTTTGTTTGTCCTTTTCATTCTACTTGTGTGGTGCAAATTCCTACCGTTCCTACTTATTCCTACTCAAGTGGTGGGAATATATTTTGTGTGTATTTGCTTATTCTTGATACATATATTTCAAGGTCTGCATGTAGAGCACAGCCTTAAATGAGCTGTGCTGGTGGAGCTGAGTGTGCCAGTGGGCATGGGCACCATTCCCATCCAGCTCTCTCCTCCCCAAACCCAGGGGAGGCCTGTCCCTCCTGTCCCTGCAGCTTGATCCCAGAAAAACTCCCCAAAACTCAGTTCCCTCACGGAAAAACGCCCAGGAGCTCATGGGCAGGGTGAGGGCAGGAGCTGATGGCTGGGAAGGAGGGAATGAGAGACCTGGACAGCCGAGCTTTGAGGCAGTGCAGGGTGGGTGAGCTGGAAGCTCTGAGCACATTCATCCTGTGGGAATATGCCTGGGGCTGCCCATAAACTTAAAAAATAAATACCCTAAAAATAGCTAAACCTGGTACCTACACAACACATAGCAGGTCTGTGTGAGCATCCCCATCTCCTTGGCAACGGAAGCAGGCAGGGAGCAGGGAAGGTTGAGTGTGATGGGTGAGTGTGGTCAGCAGTGGCCGTGGAGGAGGCGAGGGGTCATCCCCCAGTGCCAACATCACACTCCTGAGATGGGAACTGCTGTCTTGGAGGGTTTGTAGGCTTGGATGGATTCTTCTGTGAGTTTATGAAGTTGCTTTGTGAGTGTAGTGGAAGGTCAGGAGGTGTGGGATCCCCCAGGCCCCTCCTGGTGTGGGCTGCCCCTGCTCCCAGCCCACCTAACTTAGGGACAGATAAATATATATATATATATATATATATACACACACACACATGTAATAGATGTAATATGTGTCTGTATATATATTTTATGTATATTTGTGTATAAATATGTGCATATACAGAGAGATTCATAAAAGTCTGCTTTATATGTATGAAAGGTATACATTTTTCATACACACAGCAGGATGAACTCTGTGACCCACTAGCTCTCCTGTATCCCTGATCCTGACAAAAGCTGATTTTGCAGAACTAGGGAGTATAGGTGCCACTCAAAGCTGCTTAAAGGTGTAAATAGGAGTAATTTTTTAATTGTCCAGCAAGGAGCCTCTTGGATGTTTCATCCTGCACATGGAAACTGCAGGGGGATGCTCCCTCTGAGGATGGGGATGCTAAGGAAAATTTCAAGGAAAGCTCCTGGGTCTTTTTCCCCTTATATCCAGCGAACACTCTGGTTGTAGAGTATTTTGTGGCTGGATGTGGAAAGGGAGTGGGGTGAGAAAGTGTGAGAAGCTGAGAGAAAGAAAGAAATCAAAGTGTTGACAAAGTAGTTTGGCGCTCAGCAGGAGTTTAATGGCAGAGAGCCGGGGCAGTGTGGAGCCGGGCCGGGGGGAGGAAAAAGGTCAGTGCTGGGCCCTCCCTGCCCTGGGGGTGAGGGAGAAGGCATTAATGACTCCTGGGAAAAAGTAATATAAAGAGGTGAGAATCGCGGAGGCAGCTGGTCCTTGTTTTCCCGTGCCTTCACCTGTCAGAGGGGATTAACNTGGTCAGCAGTGGCCGTGGAGGAGGTGAGGGGTCATCCCCCAGTGCCAACATCACACTCCTGAGATGGAAACTTCTGTCTTGGAGGGTTTGTAGGCTTGGATGGATTCTTCTGTGAGTTTATGAAGCTGCTTTGTGAGTGTAGCGGAAGGTCAGGAGGTGTCGGATCCCCCAGGCTCCTCCTGGTGTGGGCTGCCCCTGCTCCCAGCCCACCTAACTTAGGGGCAGATAAATATATATATATATATATACACACACACATGTAATAGATGTAATATGTGTCTGTATATATATTTTTTATATATTTGTGTATAAATATGTGCATACACAGAGATATTTATAAAAGTCTTCTTTATATGTATGAAAGGTATACATTTTTCATACACACAGCAGGATGAACTCTGTGACCCACTAGCTCTCCTGTATCCCTGATCCTGACAAAAGCTGATTTTGCAGAACTAGGGAGTATAGGTGCCCCTCAAAGCTGCTTANTTAAAGGTGTAAAAAGGAGTAATTTTATAATTGTCCAGCAAGGAGCCTCTTGGATGTTTCATCCTGTACATGGAAACTGCAGGGGGATGCTCCCTCTGAGGATGGGGATGCTAAGGAAAATTTCAAGGAAAGCTCCTGGGTCTTTTTCCCCTTATATCCAGCGAACACTCTGGTTGTAGAGTATTTTGTGGCTGGATGTGGAAAGGGAGTGGGGTGAGAAAGTGTGAGAAGCTGAGAGAAAGAAAGAAATCAAAGTGTTGACAAAGTAGTTTGGCGCTCAGCAGGAGTTTAATGGCAGAGAGCCGGGGCAGTGTGGAGCCGGGCCGGGGGGAGGAAAAAGGTCAGTGCTGGGCCCTCCCTGCCCTGGGGGTGAGGGAGAAGGCATTAATGACTCCTGGGAAAAAATAATATAAAGAGGTGAGAATCGCGGAGGCAGCTGGTCCTTGTTTTCCCGTGCCTTCACCTGTCAGAGGGGATTAACACCGGCCGCATCCCATCCCTGCCTCGGCTGAATTCCCGCTGAGGGGAGGGCATGGAAACCCTCAGCTCTGTAATTGCTGTTATTTCATTAGGAAGGAGCCGTATCCGTTTCTCCCTGCTCAGGGAAAGGCTGGGAGCCCGCACGGGCGGCCGGCTCTCCTCTCCGGGCGGCAGAGGGTGCTCTGAGCCCGGCTACGCCGCGCCGGAGCGCTCCGTGCCCGCTCCGTCCCCGCTCCGTGCCCGCTCCATCCCCGCTCCGTGTCCCCGCACGGAAACACAGCCCAGGGTTGACCACGGCCCGCGGTGGGGGCAATGCTTTTCTGCTTAATGCAAACCATGAATTATTCATTTTCTGTCTGCTAAATAATAGAAAGTGAGAAGGGGAGAAAAGGGGATGTAGCTTGGATGATGTGGCAGGGAAAACCCCCCTCTAAAGCTCCAATTAAAAAAAATAATTTAAAGAAAAGGAATGAAGAGACAGCACCGTGTGCTTCTGTAGGGTTTGATCAGAATCGCTGCCCCAGACTATTTATGTATTTAAGTCTTTTTGGAGGGCACAGTCACTGAGTGGAGCAAATGTCTGTGAGCTACAAAAGCAAAGGCAGGTATAAGCTGAGGGAAGAAGTACAGAAGAAAATGAATCTGTCGATTAGAAACATTTACAAACAGGACAGAGATTTCAAAGGGAACTTCTGGTGATGGCAAGATGTAAGAAAATCAGTGTCAAGAAGCACCGTACACACAGAATCAACATTTTAACCACCGCCTCTTAATTTCTCCCCTTCTTTCAAGTGTTGCAATTCCTGCAAGTTGCAAATGTGTGAGGCTCCACGTGAGATGCTTTTGGAGAGGGTGGAGGTGAGCTGAGCCAGGAGCTGTGGATGCTGGAGGTAAAAAATCCCAACTATCCAAGGAATGTGCTTTGTGAGTGTGGGTCTGTGGGAGCCGGGTTGCAGAGCAGGGTCTGTCTGGGTTCTAGTCCCAGTCAGCTTCGCTGCTGCTTCCTGCTCTTACCCTAACCCTAACTCCTGCACGTGGAGGAGCAGGCTGGTGTGGGTTTCCCAGCTGCCTGAATCCAGCCAGGATCCCTGTGGCTCTTGGCCCTAAATCCCAGTTAATCTGTGTTGAGCTGTGCATCAGTGGGATTTCCCTCCCCTGGTCCATCAGCCAGGGATGCAGTGATGGAGAAAGAGAGGTGCAGGGCCAGGCTGTGGGGACAGCAGTGGGGTGACTCTGCTTCCATCCTATCCATCCATCCTACCCATCCTATCCATCCTATCCATCCTATCCATCCATCCATCCATCCATCCCGTCNTGTCAGGGAATCGCTGTTTTCTAGGTCGTTAAGTCCTTTGCTCTTTAGTTCTTTGCCTCCTGAGCACCCCCAAGGTATGTTATAATCACCCCAAAATGCAGCCACTAATTGTTTGGTGTCCCCGTGGGGAGGAAGAGCAGAGTCACATTAAATCACAATAATCAAGAGCTTCTGTAACAAATGAACTCGAACCCAGCTGACAGGAGGAAGCCGCGGCGCTGCCTCGCGCTCCGCGAAGGGCCGTGTTTAGTCGTAATCTTATTTGTAATCTAATCAATATGTTTACTGAAGGAGAGAATATCATCAGGTATTACTTTAAGACACTTAGGGGATGTGACACCGTTCACAACTCAAATGTAAACAGGTTTGTTGGCTGTGTGTGCTCGCAGGAAGAACGCGCTGTGTCCTTGGGGGGCTGGCACAGGGGGTTGTGTGGGGAGCAGGGGGACCCCCTCTGCTCGGGGTGTCAGGGATGGGCTGTGCCTGAGCCCCTCCTCAGCTCCCCATCCCACCATCTCCACGTGAGTGCCCAGGCCCTTTCCCAGGCTTGTGGGCAGGCAGCTCCCTCCAATCTTCTGTGGCTGATGGTGAACCCTGCCCTGTGCCAAGCCCATGTGTCCTGTCCCATGAGACATTCTTTAGTGTTTGTGCCTCCAGGAAAGTTTGGAGGTTTTATTAAAAACTTACCACATAACATCCATAACAAACAATTAGGCTCTAATGCACCCAGTGGAGGAGTTTCCCCCTTGCCCCAGGCAGTTAGGAGGTGCCTTTAGCCTGAACCATGAGGGTTATATGTATAAAAGTGTATGTAATGTTTCCCTTATAAAATTTTTATCCTGTCTAATGTATCCCAAAGCTCTTTAAAAGCTGAAAGCAGAAACTCTGGAGGTTTGGCTGCGGCTCTGGGGAAAGGGAGGGCTGCTTAGGTGAAAGCAGCCCCTGCAGAATGACAGTGAGGGGGGACACTGAGTCCCACCAGGGAGGAAACATCATCAGGGACAGGCAGAATGGGACCATTCCCATGGGCCTTGGACAGATGTGCCAAGATCCTGAAGCATCTTTAGGGGTCCAGAGCCCATGGCATCACACAGACATGCCCCCAGCCCACTGATGAAAAACACATCACCTGTGAGTTAAACTGACAAGGAAGCTGGTAGGAAAATAAAAACGACAGGAAAAATAAATGCTGCCTGTTCAATTATTTAAATTAAGACTTATTTGAAAGCAATGTTTGCAGCAAACACCCACCCTCCCTTTTATTTTTTAATGAGTTGGGGTTAGGGCCATGCTTAGGGTTAGGGTTGAGAGAGCCAAAGAGCCCAGAGCTCCAGGAACATGGGCTGGAAAAGGCCTGCCAAGGCCATCCCAGCAGGGCCCCAACATTGCTGCTCCTCCATCTCTGTGAGCTGGAAAACCCATGGTATTGGGTCTGGGTTAAGGGCTAGGGTGAGCTGGAAAACCCATGGTGTTGGGTCTGGGTTAAGGGCTAGGGTTAGGGCCATGCTTAGGGTTAGGGTTGAGAGAGCCAAAGAGCCCAGAGCTCCAGGAACATGGGCTGGAAAAGGCCTGCCAAGATGGTTGTGGAAGCCCCCAGCGTTGCTGCTCCTACATCTTTCTGATCTGGAAACCCATGGTGGTGAGTTTAGGGTTAATCTTGGTTTTAGGGTCTAGTGAACTGGGGCAGGGGCAGGGCAAGTCCAATAAACTCCTCATTGCTGTTTGATAACATGTTTAATTAATCAGGTGGGAAAAGCCCCTTCATGAGCTGCTTCCAGACCAGACAGCATCAGCGCTCCTTCCCAGGCATCATATCCCCTGCCTGTGGGACAAGGCTCCTCGGGATTTCCAGTGGGGCTGGGGCAACCCAGGAGGGGTTTGGGGTGCAGAGCAGATGGCTCAAAGTGCCTGTGGAGTGCAAGGGTCACTGCCAGCCTTGCTCATGTGTATTTTCCTGCATATCTAGCACTGTTACTGCAGAGAAATGGACTCATCCCTTGCCTAGACCAAAGGAAAAATTCACCACATCTCTCCCTGTGTGCACCTCACGGGGCCAAACCCAGTCCTGGGGGAGGTCCTGCTGGAGGGCCAGAGCTGGCAGTGCCTTGGTGGAATTCCAGCAGCTCTTGTGGTGGATGGACTGGGCTGGCATTTGCAGGCAAAGCTGCCTGGCATTGCTGTGGCTGCAGGGGCTTGGCTCTGGCTTTTCCACCTGTGTAGCTGGTGAAAAACAATCCAGGAAGGGGGGAAAGACTGAATGAACTGGCCAAAACATCCTTAAAATGTCATTTTGCAAGGTGGGAGGGAGGCTGTGTGGAATGGCTTGGGAACTGAGGCCATGCACACCCTGGGCATCACCTGCATGTCCTGTGTATTGCTCAGGGTGAGTTTGGTTAAACTTTGTAACGGGCTCCCCAGGGAAATGGTGGAGTCACCAACCCTGGAAATGTTCAGTAAATCAGTAAATGTGGCACTTCACACCATGGTTTAGTGGGAAAAGTGGTGTTTGGTTGGATTTGATGATCTTGGAGGTATTTTCCAAGTTTAATGATTCTGTGATTCTAAGAATGCATCTGCTGCTGCTCTGTGTGGAGCTGGCACAGGGCTCCTGAGGTGGCTTTTTGTGGGATTTTTGTTATGTTTTTCTTGGAAGTGGCGTGGTTTTTCTTGAATAACATAAAGAGTGATTTAAAATAGAGCCCACTCATCACAGATGACAGGGTAGCTACAAAATCCAGTGTTTCAGGAGAGAAATGCCAACACAACAGCCCGGAGGCACTTGGAAAAGCCGATGGATAGAGGGTGGGTGGCTGTGCTGGGGCTGGTGCCTGGCACCGACCAGGGCTGGGAAGCTGCTTCCCCCTGCCAGGGAATGGGAGTAGTGGGGTGGGGGATGGCATTTCTGGCACAGGGAAGTGAGTCCAGGTGCCTTTGGCTGCACAGGGCGGGTGTGTGGGATGTGGACTGCGAGCAGAGGAGAAGCACGAGGGGCGGGTGGGTTTCCACCAAAGCCTTGTAGGGATGCTCCAGGGCTGATGCCCCAGCCAGGGCAGCCCCTGCCAGCTGCTATCTCTCCACAAAAGTAAATGCTTTGGCAGCTCATCCCCCTGCACATTTGGCTGCTGGAGCTGTCTGAGCCATCAGGTGCAAGCCTGGGGGTGCTGGTCCCTTAATTTAAGGGATGCTGGAGGGGAAAACGCAGGAGAGGCGTGCTGTTTGTTTCAGGGATGCTTTTCCAGTGGGCCAGTGTTTTTCCAGAGGCAGGTGGCTCATTCCCCCGTGCTGGCTCAGACATGCTCCACTCCCTTCAAACTGAGTCTGGCACTGGAACGGGGCCCTGCAACCCCGAGGAATCCGTGAGGAGCCGCTGGCATCCCGTGCGAGGCAGAGCTCGGAGCTTGTCTTCCTGCTGCCTGCAAGCAGGGAGCAGTGTCCCCACGCTGGTTTCTCTGCAAACCTTTGGCTGGTGTGTGGTGACACTTCCCCATCAGAAACGCTGTCCCTGGGTGCTCTGACCACTGTCCCTCTGTCCCTGCCCATCCTCACAGCACGGACGCTCTGCTGCTCCCATGGACAGGGAGGAATCACCCCAAGTCCAGCGATTTCTCCTGTGCAGGGAGAGGGCTTTGCCTTCTTTCTGTTATTATCAGATAAACTGAGTCACACTGAGATAAATCCTGCAGATATTACAGTCTGTGCGTGCCTGAAAAAAGCTGTATGTGGATGTTAACATTGCCAGTTGTCACCATGCAATGAGGGATGTTGTGGAAATAGAAACGGAGAAAATATAATAGATACTTCAGATTTGCAGCCTTAATAGCTTTACAGCACATCTAATTATTATATATCTATCACATCAATATACTGCAGCACTCGTGGTATTTTTATTTAGCTCCATCTGGTGTATGATAACACACTTCTGGTACCAAAACAAGCATGAATTGGAAAGGAATTTAATACATAGTTCTGCAGAGAAGTCCCTTAAAACACATCCCAAACCAAGCACGTGTCATGCAAAACCAATACTGCAGTTTGGACAGAAAAAGCACTTCTGGGTGAAAAGGAGGGATGTGAGCAATTAAAAGTACACCCAGGCAGACACTGCTCCAAGTTTCTTGCCTGTAGCCTGCAAATCCAATGTCAATGCCGTGTTTGCTGATCTCCCAGTGTTTAGTCTGTACTCCTGGGAACAGAGGTGTGGGATGATTCCAGGTTTTCTTTAGCTTTGAGAGAGATATAGGGGTGAAAAGGACAGGCACAGAAGCACTGGAGACTGACAGATGAGAGGGGAAGAGGCCAGCAAAACACCCTGTGGATGTGGGAATGGTGGGAAGGAGAAATACTGAGCCCTGCTCACTAAGGGCTCCTTCACCAAGGCATTCTGACTTCCTCAGCTGTGTGGAAATCACTTGATGGCAAAGCCAACAAAATAAATCCCCTTCTTGCTTTCCCCTCTGTTCCCCAGGCGAGGGGCAGCGGTGAGTGGATGTGCCAGACATTGTGGCCCCATTAACTGCAGATGGAATAACACTGGGGGACACATTTTAAGAGGGAGGAAAGGGGCTTTGTGAGGGGAAAAATCCATTCCCCAGCTGTGTGATGTGAAGGAGATGATGCATGTGCTGCCAGCATCCCTTGCTGGGGAAACCACCTGCAAACCCCTGGGATGCACCAGTGCTGAAATCCTCCTTCCTCCTGCTCTTGCAGAGATTCACCTTCGCTCTCCCAGATGAGCCCTAGAAAATGTAATTGCATTGAACAACTCCAGTAATGAGCTCCTGGTCTGCAGAGAATCAGTTTATAGCCAGGCTGGCCGTGGGCATGTGTTAAAAACCTGGCTCCACCTGGCCCCAGGTGCCCTCGGGGTGTGCTGGCACCATGCACTGACCCTCCAGGCTCTGGGGCTGCTGGAATGGAAGCACTGAGGGAACAGGGGCTGTGGCTGAGCCGTGGAGGAGCCACGTGAGGCTTCCAGGGGCTGCTGGTGACACAGGTGAAAGATGGAGGGGATACAGGCGGCTGAGTGAAGACCTCCCCGCTTTGGCATCTGTGAGTCCAAGTGGAGTTTTCCAAGGAAATCTCCCTCTGCCTCACTAGCAGCACATCAACAACCTCACAGACCCCAGCTCTGAGGCTGGGAAGGACAATCACAAGCTCCTACATGGAACTGACCTGTAGCTCCATGTAGCTGGTCCTGCACTGGAGGCAGGGATGTGCCTGACTAACCTGTCCCACAGCAGAGGACAGGGGAGCTGTGCTATATTTACTGCTGGATTACTTTTAATCATATGTTTTCCTCCAAGCAAAGAATTGCCAGCTCGGTACTTAGAGATCAATGCATTTTATTTATCATCTCCAGGCAGGCACTGTTTCCTATTAACGTTTTCCACACTTTACAGTCTAATTAAGGTCATCCACCCAGCAGAATGCTGCTGTGTGTGTTTTAAACTGCTGTACCTAATTATTTCTTTTAAACCTTACATGGAGTAGCCTTTGTCTGACCAGCAGGTCCCTGCTGCAGGCTGGAGGCTCAGCACTGGCTCCCTCCTGCTCCTGGGCAGGAGTCAGCACATGTGGGGACATTGCATGCGGTCTCTGATGATTATTTTTTTAAGATTTTTGTTTTGTTTTGTTTTGTTTTAAGATTTGGGAGCTCAAAAAAAGCCCTGAAAACTGCTTGACATCAACCCAGACTTTTAGCATGAGCAGCACCAGGGCCTCTTGCTGTGGTGTGACCTCTGAGCAGGGGGAAAGTCCCACCTGAGCCTGGTCCAGACACACCTGAACTATGGTGCATCTCCTGAAGTTTTCTTTGGTGTCGTCCCCATGCTCTCAGCACTGGTCTCATTGAGCTTGGCTCGGTGTCACATCTGATTTCACTGCAAATAGCCTCAAAATCCTTTGAAAGGCACGGCTTCCCCTAAACAGATTGTGGGACCTGCACCTACCTCCCTGCTACCTTTAAATCAAACTTCTCTGAATATATTACACCTCGGAGCCATATGTTCAGTGCCACTTCCCTCGGTGTGCCGTGTAACTCATTGGCTATAGGCTCCCCAAGATACATGGATGTTGCCAAAAAAAGGGAATGCTGGACCAGCCCTCCTCCCTCCTCAGCAAAAACGTGCTTTCAGCTGGCTGGGGGAGAGGGCGGGTGGGAGTGGGCTTGAGGTGTGACTGCACATGGGAAAATCCCTTAAATTTTGTTCTGCAGACCCCATCCTGTGAATGCTGGGAGGAAAATCCTTCAGCCCTGTCCCACTCAGGATTTTTCATGGCTTTCAGTCTGCATTTTCATGGAACACTCTGCTGGATAAAGAAATTGGAGTGTGTTGAGCAAAAGGCATCAAGAGCATCAATAAATTTTTGCTGCCGTGGGGGGACAAATGTGCTCCATTGCCATCTGAGGCGGATGGGATCTGCTAAAGCACTGGCCGGTTTCACCTTCATCAATATGAACAGACTCAGTGGCACCATCAGTTCCCTGTCCCCAGGGTGCATCCTGCTCCTCTCCTGGTATCCCCACCCTGGGATGGGCACAGAGCAGCTTGGGTTGGAAGGAGCTTTAGAGGTGAGGCTCTCCCGGGTTCTGTTTCGCAGCCTCCTTTATCCCACCTTGGGTTTTGCACCTTTGGCTGGGGGTGCCCGTCCCTTTGGGGATGCTCAGGGTCTGGGGAGGTGGCAGACCCCAGGATGGCCCCGGGAGCTGCGTGGCTCCGTGCTCAGCCCTGTGCTCAGCCCCGGCTCCAGCGCTCCAGGGCACTGCCAGGCCCCGCTGAACGGGCACCAACGAGCGCAATTACGGCTCTGGAATGCACTTTGCTGTGAATCCCTTCCAGGGCCAGCTAATATATGCTCTGATATTGGCACTGCTCTCGCTAATATTCCTGCCAGCGAATTCTCTGCTCTGCTTGAATATTCATGGGAAGCGAATGTGAGGAGAGGAGCAGCCTAAATGAGGTGAGTTCGTTTAAAAATTCAGCTTCCGAATTCAGTGGCTATTTCTTGCAGCACTCACCCAAGCGTTAGCTCCCGTACTATTAATTTCAGCCTGTGTTTTGGACTTCTGAGCAAATTTTCTGTGTTTTTCCTTCACTGGATCTGCAAACTCTTCCCTCCCTCGAGATCAGTAGCTCTGTATAAAAACAGCAACTCTCCTTGATGAACTTTGCAGTCAAAGGATTTGTTTTCCCTGACTTTTATTTAAATTATTCTGCCTTCTCCTCCCCGTGCATGGTTCAGAGCCTGTGGTGGCTCTGTGCTGGGACTGAAATGATTCCTGCTTAGGCAAACTCTCATTTGGACTTGTCAAAGGAGTTCGGTGTGTTTGTAATTAAGTGCCTCTCACACCTTCTTTAACCTCGCTTACAAGGAGTGGAAGCGTTAGAAAAGCCTGCAAGAGGCAGGAAAGGCTCATTTGCACCTTGAAATGCCAATGTTTTGGGAGATCAATGCTGTCTGTACGGAACAAAACTATAAGCAACTTTCAAGTGCCTTTTTTAATGTAGTGACTCCTTTGCATATTGGGTTCATGTCTGATTATATGGTGACTAAGGTGTGAGATAATAGGAAAGCAGCCTCCAAAGCTTTAACTCCTTCACATGTGCCATGTGGCTTGAGCACAGCTCGGCTCTGCTTCCCTGTGCTTCCTCTCTCCTAAATATAATCACACCCGACCGGATGACGGGAAAGAAACACTGCTGTTACAAAGCCCAGCGTAGGAAGTTTAGACTGTATCAGAATTAGGGTAATTAGTGCTTGCATTAGGCTGTTTCTCAGCCATACAACCTGTTCCATGGCAGGGAGGCAGGAAGGGCTGCTCTCCTCTTTCTCCCAGGAGGTGACACCAAGGCAGGATGACCACCTGACCTTGTCCTTGCTCTCTGGCACCACGGTGGCCTGAACCATCCCACGTCCCTGGTCACTTTGAGCTGGAATGGGGCAATCCCACACTTTGCCCAGCTGCCACTCTGCTCACAGCACTGCTGGGCTCGGCAGAACCAGGTACCTTGGTAATCGTCCGTGGGCCACTCGTGAAAAGCTGTGAAATTTCCAATTAGCCTGGAAAAAAATGTAGATAAGCGTGTAATTCTCAGCCCAAATTAAATTAAGCGTCCAAGCATGCTCTTCCCTCACTGCTGTGCTTCATCCACCACCACCACCTCCCCTCTGCATCCTTTAGCACAGCACATTTTTCCTTTTAATTGGTGGCAGACCTTATCCTTGGAGTTTAAACTTTGCTAGCGGATGGAAGGAAGGGGCTGTCTTCTTTATTTGATTTAGAGAAAGGCTTTGCTGCTGTGAGGATCTAATGCATGAGCTTTTTGGGGGTTTCATATCCACTCCCATGGCTGTGTCAGACTGGCTTTGGTGTGATGCAGCTGAGGAAAGCAGGAAGCTTGGTTTGAGACACAGAGAAGGAGCCCTGGGCCTGGCTCGTTTGGGAAGCTCTGCCATAGGGTTTACATTAGAAACATGTTGGCACTGCTGAACATGGAAAACCAAGGGAATACTAATGGTCCATTTATTAAATATCTCAAAGTCCATTTAGGATCCCAGAGAGACTTTGAGTAAATTAGAGTTCAGGAGGCAAACTGATGCTGTTGAATATGCAACAGTGAGTTTGTGTGTCCAGCCTGCTGCGGTGAGGGACATCCCCCACTGACAGGTGCCACCAGGAGGAACAGATCCCAGGGCTCTTGTGCCACCAACAGCTCCCAGACAAAGCCCAGGAGATGTATGGGCACGACAAATTGGAAAACCTGTTACAAAAATAAAGAAATGATGCATCAGGCCATGGCTTGCCCCACTGGAGCAGTGGTTTGGGTTCTTGGAGGCGGCATTTATAGAGGTACACACTGAAGTTGTCCTCACTCAGCACAGAGCCATCCTGTCCTTCCCACCTGGAGTGTCTTCTCCCAAGGCTTTCTGATGATTCCACCATTCAACATTTAGCAAACAAAATTCAACAGACCCTTTTTTGTTTACTTCTATCCCCATATAGAACTGTGAAAAATGTCCAGATCACAGAGATGGCCAGGGAGCCTGCTCCACCCCAGCTCAGTTGCTTTCCCAGTTGCTTTTCCAAAGAAATACCAATCAATTATTTTTCTGTCTATGCAGCAATTGCTCCTAATTGCTGCCTCCATTGTGTGACTTCTGGTTTGGAGCATGTTTAATGGGAGATTTGTGCTCATCTTGAAAGGATGCTGGCTCTAATGATCAGGGAGAGCATCAGTGAGCTGGAAGTTCTCAAAGCGGTGCCCTTATTTCTGATTTCCAGTGTGAACTTCTCCCATCTGCAGCTCCTGCAATTTAATACTGAGGGAAACCCAGAGCGGGGCAGAGAGGTTTCAGGATGGGTGGTAGGTCAGTTGTACCAGGGCAGGTGGGAGAGTCAGGCAGACACAGAAATCATAGACCCATAGAATTATTATGGCTGGAAAAGACCCCCAAGGCCAGCCTTTGAATGGACACCACCATGCCCTCTAAAACATACCATGAAGTGAATGCTGATGTCTACAGCAAGGACTGGACAGGAGAAGGACTCGATCCCTGTGGGTCCCTTCCAACTCAGGATGTTCTGTGATTCCCTGAGCCCTTTGCTCCATCACAAGCACAAGACATCAGCAGCTCCTCCACTTGCTGCAGAGGCTTGGCTTTGCTTCTGCACGTGTGTAACAGCAGGAGAACCCCAAATCCTCTGAGAACGTGTCCTGTGCCCAAAAAAGTTCGTTTTGAGCCAGGTGGGAGCAAGGTCACCGTGTCCCAAGGTGGTCTTTGGCAATGAGAACAAGACTCCTGTTGGGACAGCCCGGTGAGACAGCCAGCAGGGATGGCTGTGGGCCGTGGCTGGGACAGGATTCCGATGGAAGCCTCGTGGGCTCCATGGGCAGCGCAGAGCAGATGAAGTGGGATCAGCCAGGCACTCTGGATGGAGGCACAGAGCTCCTCAGCTCAGTGCTGAGCTTTCTGCTGGAGGGGGCTGGAGGAGAACTCACCTTCATGACCCACTGCTTCCTCCAGCTGTGGGTCTCATTTGGTGGGGTGGGTTTGGACTTGGAGCTTTGGTGATGGTGGGACAGTGAGAGGCTGGGGAGGGCTGGAGGAAGGGACTGATGCTCTTACCCATGTGCCAAAGGGCCACTCCTGCTGCCTCACACCCCGATTTTCTTGTGTAACTCCACGGAAATGGGAATGATTGTCTGTGTTTAGATGGGTTTGGGGGGAGAGCTTTGATCCTGTCAGCAGAGACTGGAGAATGATGTAAAGAGAAATGAGTGCAAAGAAAGGAGATGGGAGGAGGGAAACATCGTCAAGATGGTCTTGACAGACGGGGAGGAGGCGAGGGATGTGGCAGGAGATGTTTCCCACCGCTGCTCAAACAGGCAGGGGGAGGACAGGAGCTCAGGCTCCTTCTCAGGGAGAGCTTTCTCTTAAGCCTAAGCTGTGATTTCCATTGGTACTGTCAGATCAGCCCCGAAACCTTGGCAGGAAGGGCAGTTTGACATCAATTACTGCAGTCCCGTCTCTCCCTGGTCTGGCAGCAGCCTGGGGAGTGCACTTTGGAGACAGATGTGTTTGACTCACAGACGTGATGCAGAGCAGAGTATCAGGCACTGCACCGAGTTTGGTGCTGCTGCTGTTCCAGTGGGAACCAAGACCCTGAACAAGCTGAATGGCTTCAGTGAGCAATGCACTGCCCACATCCCTGTTTGTGGGGCAGGGATCCACACAGCCACAGGGAGCTCTGGAAGTCGTGACTGGCACCACTCAGGATGTGGGGACAGAACAGGCAGGGGCTGGCAGTGGGCAGGCTCCATCTCAGAGCCACTCGCCTCGGGCCTTATCAAATCATCCCAAAATGCAGTGTCAAGTAGCTCAAGGTGTGCAATCCCCCCGGGAACTGAAGGATAAACAAACCCAGTGCAAGGCAATATCAGCCCTCTCCCCTGACCTTGCTCTCTTTGCTGGGGAGTGCTGCGTGCGGGGTCTCACCTGCACCTTCCTCCAGCACGAAGCCCAGGGTTATCCTGCAGCTGCCACTGTCCCACCTCCCACCTGCCCTCCCCACCCACGGTGGATCCCAGAGGATGAAGAAAAACTGGTCTGGATCAGATCTTTTTGTAAACACAGCCCTGACACCCCCACACTTTAATACAGCGCTTCCTGTTCTCTGCTGGAGGTTCTGTAGTGGAGGCTTCTAAAAAAAGGAGAATTTCTGGCATTATTTACAGTTAAAAAGATTGGGTTTGACACATTTATGGCTGAGACAGTAAATATGACTTATGGCAAATCAATTTACTGCATTTGACTGCGACATGGGCGCTGCCAGGGATTTGATTGGGGATTGACAGGGTTATTTGCCAGAGGGCTGGGAGATGCCATCGGCATCACGGCTGTCCAGGGTCCAGGCTGGAAAATCGTGGTTCTTGCAGCATGCTGAGAGCTCAGCCCATTCTGGCCCACCCTGCCACGCCTTTCCTGCTCTTCCCAAACCCCAGGAGTCACCACCGGACGCTGGGATGAGGCTGATGCTGTCCCTCTGTGCTGAGCTGGCGTTTTCATAGCTTCGCCAAACTTTTGGGTTTGTTTTCCATCCCTCCTCCTTTTCCTTGGAGTCCATTTGGGTGTCTGAAAACAGAGATGCAGAAAACTGAATTTATGCTACAAGGAAGAGTGCTAGAGATAAGGGGGAGGGGGGTGAGGGGGGAGCTCCAAAGGCAGCTTTTTTTATTTTTTTAAAACTTTTTTGCTGATGGCAAGTGGTAAGCATGTTTTATTTATGTATTCCGAGATCCGCCAACGCTGTGTTTTTCTCCTGACTGATGCCTTGGCTGCAATGACGGCTTACACCGAGCTGGCTGTGCATGAGCCTTATTCACCCTCCACAGACACCTCCCTGAGCCTGGCAGTGAATTAGTCTGCACCTTGAACTGCTCCTCAGTTAATGCAATGCAAATTTGGCTCCTCTGTTAAAAAGTTTTGGTTTTGCTTTTGTTTTTTTCCAAATGGAAAGATTATTTTTTCAATGAAAAGGGGCTGGAGGATTTTTGAGATGGCAAAAATAAGGCATTTTATGAAATTTAGTGAACTCTACCTTCCACCTGCCTTGCTGTTCCCTGACTGTGGTGGGGTGGTGCCTGTGTTTGGTGAGAGATAAAGGACGGTGATTCCTTTCTCCCTCCTCTTGCTGCTGGAGGAGAGATGGGTTTTGCCTGTGAGAGCCACGCTGTGCATCCCCAGTGCCTTCTCTCCTTCCTGATGTCATCTGTGAAAACTCTTCTGTCTGCTTGTCACCAAAACACTTCTTGGGGTGGCCAGAACCAGATCTGAGCAAAGATCAAGGTACGAAATCGGGGAGGAATTAGAGGATGCTCACTGCAAGCTGCCAGGCTCTGTAGGAGACGCTCATTCCGTGTGTCCACGAGCACACGTGTGTGCTCAGGAAGAACTTTTACCACCAGGAAAGTTCATGCTGAGGCCGTTTTGCTGCTTCCAGGCAGCTCTTCCTGACAGAGCCCGGCTTCGGCCCCGCTTCAATCCCAGCTGGGGAACTACTTTGGCAAAATCATCGCTGAACGAGGTTTTTAGCAGCGTGTGGTATGGAAGGCATCTAGGATTGTGGTTTTCCAAGGTAACAGCTGAAGGAAAGAAAAAAAAAATGGAAAAAGAAAAAGGAAAAAAAAAAAGTAAGACTGAGCCTTTGTTAAGTAATTAAAGAATTCCAGGTTGCTGGAAAGCCCCAGGGCTGCGCTTCTGTGGCTGATCGGAGTCTTTGTTTGCACAAGGCTGGTAAACAATTTGCAATTCTTGGCAATAACCTGGATTATGTCCTACAAAAAATAGGAAGAAGAAGTTGAAAACGCTGGGTTTATATCATTATTTTAGGGCGAAGAGAGGAATGAGGGAGGGACTTCTGATGGGCTGGCATTCACTGAGGTCTGAGTGGAGATGCCCTCACTTCTCTAGCTCCATCCACGGGATGCTTTTGGGTAAATAAATAAAATTCAGCAAGAGCAGAGAGCCCAGGATCGCTCAGCACAGGAGTTCCTTCCCTCAGACTGGGTTTAGCCACTGATTTAAGCAGGGGGGCTCACTGCACAGAGCATTAATATGCTCCCTATGTACCCTGGCTGTGCCCACAGCCGGGAGATTTGCATGTGAAATCTCTGCTCCTGGAGCCTCTACACCCACATCCTTAATTAAGCAATGCCCCCCATTCCTGCTCTATAGGATAAGTGAATATATGCAACTCCAATGCACAGGAGAGAATTTTGTAATGGTTTTGCTGTTTGTTTAAGTGAGGAGGAAGTTTGCTCGGTGGGTTCACCTGACCGCCAGCTACACTTGGTTGGGAAAATACATAAATAAAAGCAGGATGCAATTTCCCATCTGGGGTGAGCTGCCAAGACAGCGCCTTCACTGGCACGTGGGGGAGAGCTGGAGGTCAGGGAGGCCACAGCCCTGCTCCCATCTCCTGCTGGCAGGGCCAGGGTTAGCACACACCCAGTGCTCAGCGTGGCTTTGGGTTGGGGTATGCTCAGGGGAAGGGGAAATGGGAAAATTGGAATTAAACACAGAAGCACATGTAAAATACCCCCTGTCTTGCCCAACCCTCTGAGGGTGAGGTTTGCGGGGGAGGATAGGGGAGCACATCCCCCTGAGCTGGGGATGGCTGTTGGTGTTCCAGCCCTGCTGCCCTATGTCCCTCTATCCCATCGTGCTGTCACCACAGGGTCCCCAGCAGTGCCTGGCCTGCCTGCCATGGGGATCCTGCCTCAGGGATGGGATGGCAGGCAGGAGGATGCTCACTGCATCTCCTTCAGTCCTGAAAATACACTGGGAAACCTCCATGGACCCCTCCTAGGAGGAGATGCTATTGGGAGAGTCTAATTTTTAAACACTGTTGACTCTGCTCAACCTTAGGTCAAGTGGAGCCTGATAGCTGGGTAAAGGACATGTTCTCCATGGCCTTTGTGAAGCCACAGGAGATATTTTTTTATTAGACAGCCACTGAGACGGGGAAAAAAAGCTTCTGAAGAGGCACCCTTCCTCGTCGTGCTGCGGGAAAGAGCAACTGAATTAACATGAGCTCCTTGGCTATTAAATGGAAATTTTAAATGGGAAGAAAACTCTGCAGTGACTGCTAAATTGTTTGTCAGCAGAAAGGGGAAAAAGCAACGTGTGTCATTGCTATTATCATCCTGAAATCCATCTTCCCTCTACACGCCATGACGGTGGATAATCCCCGATACGACGCCTGCATCGCTAATATTTGCAGAGGCAGGATTCCTACTCTGGAAGAATTTTGCTCTGCATATCTTATCCCCCACCTTGAAAATCTGGTCTGAGATGATCGGAAATGCTGAACACACTGTTCCTGGGGGTTGAGTTTTGCCACTGGTGGCAGAAAACTGGCCTCTGAAGCCCAAGGAATCAAGAGGTTATTGGAATGCTGAGTCACTGCCGGTGTGTCCCCATGTGCTGTGGGCCTGGCTGTGGGTGAGACCTGCTGACAAGGACAAGGGGTCTTTTCAAACCAGGAAAATGGTGCCAAGCCCGGCCAGGGTGAGGGCAAAATGACAAATGTATGTACCCAGGGCTGGAGGAGAGCATCTTCAAAAGGAAAGAGAAAATCTGTGCTGCTTCTTTATCGCCTGTGGAAAAGCACGGAGATCAGACAGGAATGCCAGGCCATGATAAATTTTGCAGCACCTGCACTTTTTTAACCCCTTGGCTGCATGGGATGTGATCAGGTGTTTTGGTGTGGTGGGTTTAGATGTGAAATGCAGGTGGTGAAGGTGTCCCTGCTGCTGAGATGGGGCTGCATCTCCCAAAGCTCCTCCTCAGGGACGGGGACTTGGGGCTGTTGGTGACACAGCCCAGCTCCACCTTCCCACCCCATGGGGTTTGTCGTGGTCATTACCCAAGTGGCATGGGGTGGATAGGCTCATGCTGGTGGGAATTCAAAGCAGGGCACCACAAATGAGTGATAATGCACAGTTTGTCAGCCTTGGGAATGAGCCATGGCCTGCCACAAGGCTGCTCTCCAGCAGATGTCCCAGGGGGTTGAGGGAAGTGGTGGCTGTGATCTTGGTCACAGCTTTGGTGAGGCCAGGCTTTGGTGTTCTCATGGTGCAAGTGGGCTGTGTGTGCCAGGTATCACTCAATGGGCAGGTTTTGGATACTGCTGTGTGTGCCATGGCTTTGCATTGTTGCCCCCACAGTGAC
Source organism: Aleadryas rufinucha (assembly GCA_013397815.1). Taxonomy (NCBI): domain Eukaryota; kingdom Metazoa; phylum Chordata; class Aves; order Passeriformes; genus Aleadryas; species Aleadryas rufinucha. Next base: position 107,139 of record VZTH01009184.1, read on the forward strand.
TCATGGGCTGGGGGAGAGGAACTGGGGTGGGTTTGTTTGCAGCTGAGGAGTCAAGACATGGGAATGAAAGTGAGTGATGGAGAGCCAGACCTTGTGTGTGCACATCTTTGTATATGGCATGGAAAAACTCTGGACCAGCTCCCTCCTTGAGAAAAACAACCTCAGCACTAATAAATCTCCCCCTCCAGGTCCCCATCCCACTTTGCCTGACAGGAACAGGAGCATGGGGATGCCCAGGAGGAGAAAAGCGCAGAGGGGATGTGATCCAGGGTGAAAAAACCCGAGCTAATGATGTAGACATTTGTGCAGAGGTTAAAAATGAAGCAATAAAACCTTTACACAAACTTCCAAATGCTTCAGCGGCCACACGCTGCAGCTCAAAGCGGGGAATAAATAAGGGAAGGCGCAGGGAGGCAGAGGGAGGCTGATGGAGCCATCACTCCTCAGTGGCAGCCTGAGAAATATGTCCCCATGGTGTCCCCATAGCCACTGAGGGGAAGGAGAGGAGGTTTGGGGTGTCCTGATGCCTCCTGATGGGTTTGGGCCATCCCATGGGGAGCAGGAGGGATGAAGCATGAGCTGAATTTGCCAGGTCTCTTTGGCTCACAGCCTGGCCAGCACAGCAGCCTGCAGGCTGGGTTTATGTTCCCTGGCAGCCTGGCAAGGGGGAGTTACAGCCTGTGTGTGGGATGGAGGACTTAGTGACCACCCTTTCAGAAGGGGGGTGCAGGAGGGACATGTCCCACTGGAATCTGAGAAAGGTGAGAAGCAAACAGAGAATTCTGGGGTCTCACCATTTTTCTGCTGTTGGATGGAGGGGAAGGGCTCAGCCAGGGCTGGGAGCTCAGGGAGCTGCAGGGTGCTCTGCAGAGGGGTGGCAGAAGCTGTCAGGTGGCCCCATCACACCCCCTGTATCCCCATGGGTGCAAACACCTCCTGTCCTGGTGACATCTGGGGGCTCAGCAGCTCCCCAGCTGTAGGGCAGCAGGGTCTTCCCTGAGATTTGGCTTGTGGAGAGGCAAATTCAGCCCATGTGTGGTGCAATAATGCAGGGCTCAATGCTCAGCCAAAGGTTGAGTCCAAGTTGGTTGGGCTGAGTCCAAAATTGGTCCATGATGAAAGTGTGTGCAGCACTTGAGGTGTTCTGCACAGATCCAGCTCTTCCTCTTGTGCAGGAACCACCTGAAAAGCTGGGCAGGACTCTTGGGCAGAGAGAGAAACGTGTGTATGGTCAGGCATCAAAATCCCACGAGCTCAAACGCCGCAGCCCCTGCTCCTGGAATGAGGTTCACCAAATGTGAGGGGAGCTCCCACGTGTGTGCAGCTGATGGTAGGAACCACTGTTATCTTTTACATGGCTTTAAGTGGCTCAGTGTAATGGGGCTGTTTTTATCCTCTTTGCCTAGGGGAGGTTTGAGCTTTATCCTGCCTTGTGAGCTGGAGTAATCTGTGTAGCTAACTTTCTGCTCTTTGGGCTGACTTGCTCTCCCCTGCCTGCCTTCCCTGACTGTTTCCCTCATTTCCTTCCCCAGCACCATTTCACTGCACCCTCCTGCCCTAAAAAGCTCTGGTCACTGCTGTGATGGAGAAAAGCAATGATGAAAAAGGATGCTTTCTGAGCACATACCTGTTACTCAGGCTGGTGTATGGGGGATCCTTCAGCCCTGCCTTGGGTTTGGCTGGGTCTGGAATGAGGGTGCTGTGGCAGTGAGTTAAAGCTCAGTTAAAGCTCAGCATTTCACTGGTCCACAGCAGCTCTACATCGTGGACTCCCCCACAAAGATGCTATCCACAGGGCAGGGAGAGCAAGGAGCAGCTCCTGGGGGAACAGGGATGATGCCACTTCCTATCTCCCAAGGCTCTCGTGCTGTTTGTACTGACAACAGGCTTTTCTTAGCTGTGTCTCTGATTAGAGGTTCATCATGAATTTCCAAAGGCAGAGATCTGCTGCTGGGAATGCCCTTGAACTTCCCAAGTGGGTGCAGCCTCCCTCCCCCCATCCTGCTGGACTTTCTGAAGGTGAACCAACAGCCACAGACATTGTCTGTGCTACAGCAGCACGAGGCTGCCCAGAGAAGGCAGAAGGTGGAAAAAAAGGCTTTTTAACCATATGAGACGCAGTGTAGAGCCAGTCTGGTCCATGGGGAAAGCCCCTCCTGGCTCTGGGTCATCCTGCCCTCACTGTTCTGGGGCTCCTGACTGTGAGCCACATCCAGCACTGCTTGGAACCTTTGCTTTATGAATGAATGTGGAAAAGGAATGTGAGCATGTTGCAGCCTCCCAGGAAACTGCTCTGCAGCCTCTGCAGATGAACTCACTGTCTCCTTAGCTTAAGGCCTGGGTAAAGAACTAATTATTTGGACCTAAGCTTAAATCTGTATCCACAAAGATGGATTTGTGACTCTTGCCAGCTTCCCCTAGAGGATTGCAACCTCATTTTGTTCCTCGTGAACTTCTGCTGAGGTGTAAAATAACAACAATCTTGAGAGCTAAAATCGCTGAAGGATGGATTAAATTATAATGCAATCAGTCCAAAAGACCTCCTGTCTGCAAGGAGCAGCATTAGGCTGTCCCAGAGCGGGCAGCCTGTCAGGATTACCCAGCCCGCTCCGGCCGCTTTGTCTCCACCAGGAAACTGCATTTTCTGGGCAGAGCAATTCCGTTATCATTTGCTGAATGTTCCTTGGGAGCATTGGCATCACCCTGCCCAGGGCAGGGCTCGCTCTGAGAAGAGCTCTACAAACCCACGACAAAAAAAAGGACAGATGGCAACGAGTATTTTGAGGTCTGCAGCATATTCCTGGGGAAGGATTGCTTCCGACCTGCCATCTCTGAGCAGACTTTAAATCACAACTTGAGCAGCAAGCCCGGTCTGGGGTCTGTTAATATGTGTTTGGAGAGGATTTAGCATAGCAGGGCTCCAATCCCCACTGAGATTTTTGAGAATAAGCTCCTATAAATAACTAGGATGGAGCCCATGGGATGATTTTCAGACATTTGAAATACCCTGGGCCATGGCCTGGCAGCTCTCACACAGCTCAGGGAGCAGCTGGGAGAGCAGGAGCTGCCTGGCTGGTCCAACCCTGCTGGGTCCTGCCCTGCTCCCCACTCTGCTGAGCCCTCTCCCCAGCAGGTGACACGCTGCTCCTCCAGATGCCCTGTGCCACCACATCTCGCTGGCAGGAGGAACAGGGCTTATTTTGGGACTCTGAGTGCCTGGTGGGATGCTGGACAGCGACCTCACAGCAAACAAAGCATCCCACAAGTGCCAGTGCAATAGGGGTGGAGTTCCTTGTAGCTGGCTGCAAAGCCCCTTGGAGGTTTTATCCCTCTTCAGGGTAGGTTTAAGATCTCTTTTCCTGCCTGAACAAAGGTAACAAAAAATGCAGGGGCTTAATTATCTTTCTGGCTTTGTCTAATTTAGTTTTTCTTTGTCAATGAGTTCAACTCTTTTTGTGGAGCAGGGGGAAGGAGGGGAGGGGGATGCAGGCAGAGCACAGCTGCTTTTGCTTAAGAAACCCTGCTAAAAAGACATCTCCTATCTGGAGATAACCCAGCGTTGCCCTCTGCTCCATGCTCAGCCTGCTGGGNTTGAGGTCTGCAGCATATTCCTGGGGAAGGATTGCTTCCGACCTGCCATCTCTGAGCAGACTTTAAATCACAACTTGAGCAGCAAGCCCGGTCTGGGGTCTGTTAATATGTGTTTGGAGAGGATTTAGCATAGCAGGGCTCCAATCCCCACTGAGATTTTTGAGAATAAGCTCCTATAAATAACTAGGATGGAGCCCATGGGATGATTTTCAGACATTTGAAATACCCTGGGCCATGGCCTGGCAGCTCTCACACAGCTCAGGGAGCAGCTGGGAGAGCAGGAGCTGCCTGGCTGGTCCAACCCTGCTGGGTCCTGCCCTGCTCCCCACTCTGCTGAGCCCTCTCCCCAGCAGGTGACACGCTGCTCCTCCAGATGCCCTGTGCCACCACATCTCGCTGGCAGGAGGAACAGGGCTTATTTTGGGACTCTGAGTGCCTGGTGGGATGCTGGACAGCGACCTCACAGCAAACAAAGCATCCCACAAGTGCCAGTGCAATAGGGGTGGAGTTCCTTGTAGCTGGCTGCAAAGCCCCTTGGAGGTTTTATCCCTCTTCAGGGCAGGTTTAAGATCTCTTTTCCTGCCTGAACAAAGGTAACAAAAGATGCAGGGGCTTAATTATCTTTCTGGCTTTGTCTAATTTAGTTTTTCTTTGTCAACGAGTTCAACTCTTTCTGTGGAGCAGGGGGAAGGAGGGGAGGGGGATGCAGGCAGAGCACAGCTGCTTTTGCTTAAGAAACCCTGCTAAAAAGACATCTCCTATCTGGAGATAACCCAGCGTTGCCCTCTGCTCCATGCTCAGCCTGCTGGGAGTGTCTCTGTTGTTGGGCTGTGCTCATTAGGATGCTTTGAGAAAAGTGGTCCTTGAGGATCGTGCCCTGGTGACTCCCCTGCAGAAGGTAGGCTCAGCCTGGACTTGACCTTTTGCCCATTCACCTAAGTTGTTTTTAGACAATGAAATGTGGAGTTTCTCTTAAAAAAGCCCTCTTCTGCTTGGGCTGAAGCCTACAGGCTTACTGCAATCTTTCCCTAGGAGGAGGGAGCCCAAATGATGGGGACTGAGCTTCCATTTGCAGAGGGGTGGCACAGCCAGGGACTTCCCAATGGTGGGACATAACTTCCAATTTGGCTGAAGCCTCACTTGTTGTTTCTTTGGTAAGTCTGGATGAAAATATTTTGATTTTTGTTGGTTCATTCGTTTGTTTTTAGGGCTGTTATGTGTTACTTTTTATTATTTTTTTTTTTTGTGAAGAGGTTGCTGTGCTGAAATAGATTTCTTTGTAAAATGTCAGGTTAAGCAGGTCCAGCCCTCCACCCCCCTGCTTGTGCAGTTGCCTCAGTGCCACCAGGGTCCTTCTGCAGCTGCACAAGTATAAGGACAAACGGGAGAGACAAGCATGAACAGAAGCAGAACAAATGGAAAACCAAGATGCTCAGTGAAGAATTTAGAGAAGCATTTTAAGCGAGGAAAAGGTTGTTCCTTTTCTATTTGTTATATGCCTTGGAAGCGAGGCAGTGCCTGCTTGCAGGGGGCTGGGCACCTGCAGCAAAGCCCTGCTCTCCATTTGCATGTTTCCTTGCATTAAGGCAGGGAAGATGATAAAATGCTTTTGATCACAGGCTTTTAAATAGCAGGATTCTCCTGTACAAACATGTTTCCCTGCCCTGATGTACTCAGGAGTGTGTCTCAGCCAGGGCTTGGGGGCTGTGCACAGCACATGGCTGTGGTGGCATCCCGCGCTGGGGCAGGAGGTAATGAGAATTTCTTGTCAGGCTTGTCCCAGGTCCCCTGAGCCAGCACGGCCGTGGCACTGCAGAGATGTTTGGTTGTTCTGGGATGGATGTTTGCTCTTGGCTTCATGCCTTTTACAAGAGCACAAATGTAATGTCAAAAGAAACCGCTTTGGTAATGTACTTAGAAGTTAAATATTTTATACAGCACTACAGTGATGTGATGTATTGCCTTCCTGACACTGCTTTTTGCCTGAGGTCTGGAATTTGGGGCCATCTGTGGGGCTGGATTCCTGCATCCTCTCCTCTGTGGTGCCTCGTGTGCCTTTTTCACAGGGTGCTGAATTCCTTTCTGTCCCTACAAAACGCTAAAAGCAGCTCAATCCCAGTTCCTGGTAAAACGTGAATTCTGATTATCCGACGGTTATTGTTTGAGCTCTCAGGATCGATAGCACTATATTAAAGCAAGGCACTCGCTCCTTCTCAAGGCACAGTGTGAGAGAAGATTTGTGATGATAAATGTACATCAGTCTGGGAGCTGGGTGCCAGGACCTCAGCTGGGGAGCAGCGAGGAGGCACAGGCTGGGGAGTCCTCACACAAACGAATGTATCTGTATGTCTGATTTGCACTCCATCCCAATCAATACGGTTTTCACGGACCAGGATTAGTTGGGCTGCCCTTTGTACTCTGAGGTTACTCAAACTACTTCATAAAGTAATGAGTCTGGCTACAGACAGCACAGGTTAATGGTGTGGTCGTTGTGTACTCGGTTATAAAGCTTCCATGTGGCCTCGGATATTATAAATCTGGTTTATGAAGATTGGGAGTATTGACAGAGACCCAATTCTGCCTTATTCCTTCTGCAGCCTGCCAGGGATTTTTGACAATCCACTTTTAGCACCTTCCAGCACAGGTAGAGAGAGACTTTATCTCTCTGAGAAAAACTACTGGGTGAACACTGACTTGTTGGTTATTTGCCAACATTTGTGGGTGTTTGGAGGCTAAAACAGAGCCAGGATAAGCAGAAACCAGAGGGGCTGAGCCAATTCTCCAGACCAAGGTAGGTTTGAACTGTTTTGAATGACACTAACTGGACATACCCAGCCCAGCTCTCTGTCCTTCCCATCCCACCTCCCAGCTAATCATTGTGCCTGGCTGCCCAGCTCGGTTTAGCAGCTGCTGAGTGTCAGATGATGATTCTTCTGCATTTTTGTTGCCAGATCTAAAGATAGATTTTTAAAGTTGCCAGTGACAGGCCAGCACCGGGGAAGTCCATGGCACTGGATCTTGCTCACCAAGGCAAACCAGGAGCTGCTTACCCAGTGATTTAGTGACTAAAAATGCCTCAAATGGCAGCTGCTGCTCTAAATGCTCTTCTTGTAGGGTCAGTGTGTGGTTTGAGGTTCATGGCCCTGCACAAAGAGAGAGCCTGGCCCCAGACTGTGAATTCCCAGTTAGCTGGGGGAATTTTCCTTTGGCTGCAGGTGGAAATGACTCTTCCGAAAGCAACTGATCACTAATTAATGCAAAACCTTGAAGCAAGGCTTCCCTTCCAACCCTGTCTACTGAGTGCAGCTCACCAAAGACTCCAGGCATTTCAGCAAAGGTTTGGGGTCATTTGGGTTAGGCTGGCTTAAAAACCACCTTTGCAAGGAGGTTGATGAGAGGTGTTGATGGAAACGTCCCTCCTCCCCAGTCCTCTGATCTCCATCGAGACGGGGATGGATGAGGGCAGCAGTGGGGAGGGCAAACCTGCCAGCAAGCCCTGGCTTTTCAGAAAACCCCAGGGGTAGCCAGGAGGGTCTATTAAATTTCTATCTTTAAGTCCTGGCCATGGCACAGGGCCCTTCTCACCAGACTGGACTGTGCTGTACTGTAACCCTGCAGTGGTGTATCCACGGTGGGGACACTGCCCTTATCACACTGCCCTTATCACAGCCACCCCCTGCTGCTGTGGCCCTGCTGGCATAGAGCATTGCAGCAAAAACAGAGAACAAAAATCTCTTCTCATTAAACAAAGGAAGTGGGGAGGGTGAGGAGCAGGAGAGATGGATTGTGCTGGGGCGCTGAGTGCGGAGCAGCCAGACATTAATCATGGCGAGAGAGGAGTGGGGGAAAATCCTACAGCTCTCTTGGGAGGAAGGGTTTGCTGCTGTGAAACAATGATGCTGCCCATGTCCTAGGGTGCCTGTGCCTCACTCTGCTCAGGAGCTGCTCCAGCCCCGCTGCTGGTGGGGGATCCCCAGCTCCCAGGCTCAGGCTCAGGCTGGGAGCACCCAGCTCCCCTCCCCTCTCCGCTTTGCGTTGACATCCAAATCCTTAATGTCTCATTAACTCTTTCCCCATGCAGATCTGCCCTGAATGGGAACAGAGGACACCATAAATAACAACTGGAGCCCTGATGGGGCCATCTGAGCAGGGGGCAGCTCCTGCTGAAGCCTGTCCTTTTCGGGTGCCCTCGCTCGTCCTTGTCCTTGTCCTTGTCCTTTCAGTTTATCCCAGTATTAAGAGGGATGCTGTTCCTCGTGTGGTCCTGAGTGCTTCTGGCATGGTGCTGCTGTCGTGGTGGCTGGAAGAAGTGCTGGGATTACTTTTAAGTTTAGTTAAGGGAGCTACTTAGCTGGGCTTGAGCTTCCCACAGGTGTCTGTATGTCCGTGTCTGTCTCATCCTCATCTTTTGAAGCACTTTTGACCCTACTGCTAAATAATAAATGCAGGGAAAGAGGCCAAAGCTCAGTCTCAGTCAGCACCAGTACGTGCTAGTGCTGGGCAGAAGGGATGTGCACACTGAGGGACTGTGAAGGTGAAGGTGCTCAGCTGCACTAAGAACCTCAGCATGCCATCAGTACAGCTGAGCACGTTTTTCTTTATATTTGGAATGAATTTGCCAGAAAACAGGTCTTTGGGCTCTTTTACCTTTCTAATTTTTTTTTTTTTGAGCCTAGTAAAAATCTTGGCCAGTGATTAATAAAACATTTCACCTTCTCAATGCCTCCTCTGCTCTCACCCAGGGGCTGTTTTGACAGTAGTGCAGTATGGCATAAAGAGTTAGGGTTGATCTTTTTGGCTAAAAAACCTGCTCTGTATTTAAAAAGAGATGTGCGGATGGGCAGTGGGGATGGGGAGGAAAAGGTCTTGGCATGGCAAAGGTTTTAGTCTGGAGAACAAAGAAAAGTTCAGTTATTTCATTTATTGAAAAAAATCATAATCCCTGTGTGCTTTGGTTTGATCTGAACCAAATTCTATTTCAAATTCTGGTATCTGACTTGGGAGAAAAACCCCAACCCAAGAGCCCATAATAATAACTGTAATAGTAATTGTTGTTATTTTTAATTTTGGTACAAAAGTCCCTGAATTTAGTGGAGGGCAGCTGTTTCCATCAGCTTAGGAAAACATGGTCAAAGTTAAGCACGCAGCTAAATCATTTGAGGAACAAGACTTTCTGCAGGCAGATAACAGCCTAATAACATGATGATGAGAGCCCAGCCTTCCACTGATAGCAGAAACTAATATTTGTGATGCAACAGTCTTGCATTATTCAGTAGTTAAAGATAATTCTAAGAAACAGAACAGCTTGAGAATTAGCAAAACTAGCAATAAAATATTCTTAGCTGACTCCGGGGGGAAGTAAATTGCCACGTACAGGATTTGCATTCATCTTAATGTTTATTAAAAATGAGACAGCGCTGCTTTCCACGTGCTCGGCCGGAACGGCTCCACGGATCGCTGGAATTGTGCATCCTCCTGGCCCCACCGAGCCCCAGGACCTGCTGAGGCCTCACTAACTCATGGCATGTGTGGGTTGGTGTTGGGGTGAGAGTTGGGGTGGACCCAACTGTCCACCCAGGGCGTGGAAAAGTCCCCAGGGCGCCGTGAGTGATGGCTGCCAGCACTAATTGCTAATTGCTAATTGTGTGCCCAGCGCTTGCTACTCAGCCCAGCACCATCAGGTGTTTGTGCCCCCTCCTAGGGGTGCAACTGCCAGGGAGGAGCAGCTGAAGAAGAGCAGAAATGATGGCCCTGAAGGAGAAGTGCTGCTGTACACAGCAACGCTGACACGAAGGGTTTGCACACTCACCTGCAGCAGCATCTCCAGTCGTGGCTTTGCTCCTGCACTTGCAGAGAAGGTGGAGAAATACATCTGGGAGAAGGAAGCTCAGGTTTCCTCTGCAGGCCATCAGCTGGCCCAGGGTGCTCAGGCATTCCTTAGACCTTTCTGGACCATTCCTGTTCTCTGGCAGTCAAAAGGCAGTGGGCAGGTGGAGGGGCTGGATGTCCTGATGCAGCAGTTGGGGGTGACCGATGTGTTAGCAGCAAGTAAAGACCCCTGAGTGTGCTGGAATTGTGCTAAAGCACAAAGATCTGCTGCTGCAGGAGTGAAATTGCCACCCAACTGATTTGTACCAACAGTTTAGAGCAGCAGAAATGGGGTCACTTTGGGATGTGGGAGGAACCTGCACCACCTCATCCATAATCCAAACAACAACACGGGCCAGAGGGGAGCCACACTCCTGCCTTTAATGAATGAATGAATGCAAATTCTTTCAGGAACACCCAGGATCTACAAAAATACCACTGATATCTGTGCACCTGGACCCACACCTGCTGCCACACCACCCCTTGCTGGCTCACTGTGAGTATAAGAGCCGTGAGCAGTGACTGAGCTGGGGTGGGCACGTGGGGAAGGAAAATGAAATAAAAAAATAAAAATAATAATTAAAAAAAATAATAAAAAAGCAAGTGAGACTATTCAAAAGGGGGACTTTATTTTTATTACACTGGAGCCAGGCGTCAGTGCGCCAGTTCAGCTTTGATACACAATAAATCAGCAAACCTGTCACTCAGTTTGGAAACCAAGATTGCAGTGGCACTAAAAACACATTGAAAACATTTATTTCCTTCCCTTTTTTTTTTTTTCCTCTTTTGTTTTTGGTACAAAAATGGTACAAACAACAATACAAAATATTTGTGCTGTTGACGGTTACAAAAAAAGGTTTTTGAACTGGGTTAACGGACGCAAACTTTTGCTTTTGCGCTTCAGCGTGAATACAGCAGAACAGCAGAAGTCTTCCTTGAGAACAACCACAGTCATGCGGGCTGCTACACAGCTTCTCCATCGGAAAGGAAACATGCAAAATCATTAAAATTAATAAAAAAAGAATAAAAAAAAAGAGAAAGTGCTCCAATTATACATCTATATGTTGTTGTTGTTGTTGTTGTTTTCTCCCCTATTAGATTTGTAGCTTCAAGCACTAACTACATTATGTACACTGTGTGTGAACAGTTGTATGTGGGGTTGGTGTGGACTGGAAAGAACTTTTATTTTCCCATGGAACTGAGTTAATTTGCGTGGGAGACACCTACGTTGTCTGGCTGCTGTTTTATACACTTGCATTCACCGTGACACAGCAATTCCCCCCCTCCCCCAATATTTTTTTTCACACTTAAAATGAAGAGCTCCAAAAGACATCACAAATAAATGTTCTGTATTTTACCTTTAATTAATGTTTTTCTTTTTTTAGATTAAACAAAGTTGCAATCTTGGCATATTGTGTGGTACAGACGCTGCACTGACCGTTACCATTCTTCAATGCCCGAGCGTCCACCCTATGTGAAGCAGTTACAGGTGATACAGCCACCTCTGAAATCCCACTCCTAAAGGCTGGATTTGGACCTGACTATCCCTGAAAACCCATGGGGAGCAAACTCCCCATCACCATCGTACAACTGCCAACGGCATCGCCTGGTCCAACAAAAAAGGGAAAAAATTGGAAAAAAAATGCAAAACCAGAAGCGAAACCATGACTAGAACATGGGACACCTAGACCAGACTTGCCTATTTACTGTCACTAACTACCTGCTGAATCTCCACCTTGCCCTGCAAAGCATTTCTGTGACTGATGCTGCTCCCAGTTTTAGGCTACACGATAAACAGACCACCATGTGGGCCATGCTCTGCCAGGGGTGGCTGTGGGCACAGCAGTGACATTGGACTTGCACAGTCCCTGGCCTGGGGACGTGCAATCCTCATCCTTAGGGGGTAAGGAGGCCACCAGACGTGTTTGACCCCAGTGCCCTGGGAACTCACTGTCCCCACCCCTTAGACAGCAGGGAGAGCTGTGGGGGTGCCCCTGGCAGAGCTATGGGGTAATGGGGTGGGACAGTGGTGTTTTAGGGACGGGATCACCTCCACCTGCCTGAAAGCAAGTCCTTCCCCACTGCCTTGTAGTGTGCAAAGAGTGGGGATCACTTCTTCAATGAGTTTAATGCTTTAGTTTAGATTAGTCAGGGAACAGGGACTCTGGTCTCAATGCATTAACCCCTCCTGTGGCCTCTCAGAACAAACAGCAACTGCAGGCTCAGCCAAAGGGTTCTTTGCTCACCGCAGCTCCTTTTGAGTCACCATCACCTCCAGCTGCAGCTGGTTGTCACTGTGTCACATCCACGAGGATCAGAGGGGGACAGAGTGATGGCAAAGTCACCTTGTTAATGGGACCCCTTGGATTAATGTAAATTTTCTTAGCTGGGTTACAAACCATCAGTAACATTAGCAAGCAGAAAGGTTTGTAAAAAGTGGTTTGTTTTCATTGCTGGATGTGCCCCTTGCTTACCTTCCACTGGTCCCACTGCGAGAAAAGGGGCCTGATGCCGCTGCGGCTTGTGGGGCTGTAAAGCTCAGGGGGTCAGGATGCAGGGAGGAGAAAGGGGAAGAGGAAAAGAAGGAAGAGGAGGGAGAGGTCCTGCAGAGGGAGACTGAGCAGAACTGGGTCAAAACACAATAATCTGGTTGGTTTGATTTATAGGCTCGTGGGATTGGAACGGCTGGATTGCAAACGCTGCAGAAAAAATATCCGCTGATCTTAAAAAAAGTTGCCAATGGAAACAGGTTGGTTTATTTTTAATCAAACAGTTTTGTTTGACTTAGGTTGCATAAATATTCTTAAAAACCTGAAATGTTTAGACAAGCTGAAGTCAGACAACATCCCCTTCATGGCTAAGTGGCTCCTTTCACCGCTGGGGACAATGCGCGCTGCCGATGGCCCGGAGCCGCCGTCCCACCCCGCTGCCAGCCCCTTCCCTACCTGAAATCCCTCATCCCAGCCAAAGCCTCAGAGGATGTCAAGCACCAAGCTCTCTGGAGCAGGGATTGAGCTGTTGCTCCCAGGTAAGTGGTGCCAGGTGGATGGCAGGGCACAGCTCACAGCAGAGACCTGGCACTCCAGGATCCACATGAGCAATTCCAGGAGCTGCATGGAGCCGGGAAGCAGTGGCACCAACCCACTGGATGGGGAACCATCGGCATCACCCAGCCCTCGAGCTGAATCCTTCTCCTGTGTCGGTGATGAGGTTACGGCGATGGACACCAGCAGCAAGGAACACCAAGTGCATTTTTATTATTCACTACGCCTGTGCCCGGGCAGAATCTGCGGAGGTGCAAAGCCCCGGTGGTGAAATACTCCAGCCCGTGGCTTTTCCAGAAGAAAAGGGGAAGAATCAAGAGTGCCATGGGTAAGGAACAGAGGCTGTGGGGCCATGCAGCCTCTGTGCCAGGCGGCTGGGGACAGGGGCTGTGAGGTTTGCAAAGAGTGGTCAAGAGGAAGGGGACGGCACATGGCAGAAGCAAACCAAGACTTTGATAGTGGTCACACAAGGTGACTGAGTTCACAAGTATGGAATGGTAATTTGGAAAAGTGCCAGGTGCTGCCAGCCCATGCCTGTGGTGTGACATCCTCACCTTGCTGCTGCCATCAGTGCCGTCCCTCTCCGCTGAGGTCCACACTTGCCTCCTGGTTTCCCCAAGAACCTTGGGTGAGAGTGAGTTTGCTCTCTGAGCCGTGAAAGACAAACTGACCCATTGACTGACCGACTGACCGACCACCACAAAAAGAAAGATCTCACCCTTGGTAGTTAATAACATCCTGGTAACGCTGAAGTCCCCTCGGGCAGACTTTTACCACATTCCACTTCATACAAGACACATTTCAAATGCTCATTAATTTACAGAAATTGCATTTTATAGAAAATATGATACAATGAAATATAAAATGCACTAGGAGCATTTCAAAAATCTATAGAGACGATCTTGCAGCCCAGTTTACCCTCTGAAAGGCGCCCACTCATCACCGCAAGCTCTCGTCCTCTCATTCTCGCTCTCATGTGCACGCGCTCGCACCCCCCGCCTCCCCCCCTTTAACTCTTAGCATTCAACTTGAGAATTAATAGAGATATCAAAAAGAGCGTGATTATCCCCTGGATAATCACCTTCCAATACTGTGCACATTCTTGGATTTAAAGGAAAATATATCTAAGCACTTTTACAAGTTTTAGCGAACCCACTGCAAAATCGTCTGCAGAATATAAAACACAGGTAATCCAAGATTTCATAGCACATTAATTAAGTGGCTCATAATCCATTAAATGTGGTTTATATTACACATCCATGCAGTCTAAATCATTTTACAAACATTAGACATAAACCCACTAGTCCAAATCAGTAAAGGAAAAATGTAATAAAAAATGCTAATAACTATTTGTTATTGGTTAAACTGACCCTACATATAAACTAGGTAGTTTGCTACCATTTATAATACTGATGTTGAATTATGCCTGGATGCTGCGAAACCTCTTGCTTACTTGGCAATGCTTGAGCATATTAACCACAAGATACTTAACAGGCCCTCGTTGCACTTCTTCTCCAAAAAAACACATTTACTACAGATAGCAGCGCCTACCCATCGAATAGAAAGGACACACATTAGCTGAGTTACACGATGTTGTTGAGCTTTGGCTACTAATGCTCCAAGGCATTAATGTGGTGCTAGACTAACTCCATACTTACGGATGGGAAAAGTGTAGGTAACCTGTCCCTGTCCTCCGCGCTGCCTCGGCCGCCGGCGGAGCCGCCGCACAAACCCTGCCTCAGCCCAGGAGAGCAGCACCGGTGCTGGGCATCCTCAGGGATGCGGGACACCACCACCACCACCACCAGCACCAGCAGCACCTCACCCCGCCGGTGTGTCCGTCACTCACGAGGTCAAGGGAGCCAAAACACGGCGACAGCAGAAAAACAAAGAGATGGGCCTTTGGTCATGTCACGATTTACTTTGTAGGGTTTAGGCAAGGGCTGTCAGAGATTTCTGTTGCAATAACCAAAGGCTTTATCAATGCTATAGTTCTATGCAGCTACATTGAGTGTGACCAGGGGCCAGCAGAGCCCCCTGGTCAGTATTTTGCATCTGATAACACTGAATTATATACAACATGATGACTAGTTCACCACCTGCTGAGGCTTAAAGATGGCTGTTAAGATTCTGACTCAAAACATCTTCCCCCCCCGCCCNGATGCGAACTCAAAACACCTTCCCCCCCCCCGCCCCCCCTCCTCTTCCACCCCAGAATGAGTCACCCCCTTAAAAAAAACCAACAAAACAAAATGAAATAAAAAAAGGCAAAAAAGAAACAATCTCCACAGTTCCTTTTTGTTAACTCCTTCCCAGCTAGAACTGGCTTAGGGTCACAGGGAGTGCTGCCCAGGATGGTTGTATGTTTGTTTTCATCACTCCTGAGATTGAAGGGAATCTGACACATGCACCAAAAGGCACTTTCAAATATATATATATATATATATTTTAAAAACAGTGCTTCTGTTCTAAGAAATTCAAGTTAAGACAGCGTGCCTTTCACTCTCTTTAGTCATAAAGCAGGTAAACGAGCAATATCCCAGCTGACATTAAAAAAACAAAAAAAACCCAAAAAGAAACCTGCAGCAGAGACAAGTGTTCATGCGAGACAGCTCAATATTCTAAGAAAAAAAAAAAGAAAGGAAAAAAAGGAAAAAAAAGAAACCTCCTATATCACCACTAAAAATAACAATACAGTCAGCAGGGGATATTAATTAAAAAAGCTGCCACATCTGTACAGTTCTTGCTCCTGCATCGGCTCTTTTTGTTAATGTTG